>VZTR01031752.1:383393-450893 GCA_013400775.1 Chaetops frenatus | reverse complement strand
CTGAAACTTACAGCTGGGTACAGGTGATGGAGAGGTGTTGGATGTGCAAATACAGTTTTACCAGTCGGACAGCTCCTTAGCCATGGCCCTCCAATGGCTCCACTGTACTTTCCATTCTCCTTGGAAGTTCAGGGATTTTTAAAGAAAAGACCAAACTGTTTCTAATGGTGCCAGAGTGGGTGCCAGAGAGATTGCAGTTTAAAGCCACATGATTAAAAATAAGTTTCTTTAAAGCTCTGAATTCTGTTTATAAAAATAGATGTTGAACATACGGTACAGCATAAAAATCCATGTGGTCCTGAAAAAAAAAAAAAAAAAAAACAAGAAAGCACTTTAGCCTAAACCAGATGTGCGAAAGAGAGCTCCTAAACGTATTTTGTATTTTTTATTTGTGTGTATGTGTTTGTGTATGTGGGAGATATTTTTGGTTCCTGCTAGGCTCCTTTGCAGCAAAGCCCCTTTCTAGAATTTACTTTCCTTTATTAGAGTTGCAGCTCGGCTTTGTGCGGGCCTCTGGGGGTTTTGGCCAGCCGTTGGCAATTTCTCTCAGACACCCAATTACCCCTGACGTCAATGCCGTCTCTCCCATCTCCCTTGGGTGCCCACATTTTTTCCTTTGTAACACTAATAGCTGACTAGCTAAGTGCCTGTTATTTCCTTGGCAGAAGATTTGATTGTGTTTTGGGCCGGATACTAAATCCAAAAACTATGTAAAAATGTCAATAGGTGAGTGCACATTGATTTCGGTTAGTCACAGTGATATTTGAGCCCCTTTGGGGGCTCTGTCTGGGGAAGTATTTTACAAGAAAGATAATATAACAGAAAATTACTGGAGCTGCACAGGTCTCTGGTGGATTTCTTAGGGGCCTGCTAAGTTTCTGTAGAATCAACAAATGCTTTATTAATCTAAATTTGCGGTTT
The DNA here is from genome assembly GCA_013400775.1 of Chaetops frenatus. Taxonomy (NCBI): domain Eukaryota; kingdom Metazoa; phylum Chordata; class Aves; order Passeriformes; family Picathartidae; genus Chaetops; species Chaetops frenatus. Next base: position 449,972 of record VZTR01031752.1, on the reverse strand, counting down.
TGTTCCTGCCTCTCTTCAGACGGTCGGGGCTCGCCGGAGGAGGCTCGGCGGGAGCGGGGCGGCCGGCGGCGGAGCGCGGCCCGGCCGGGGGGCGGCGGGGAGGCCGGGGCGGCCGCGGGCCCCTCCCCGCCCGGCCGAGGGCTGCGGCTGCAGATAAGGCGGGGGACGGAGGGGGTCCCTGCCAGCTGTGCGGGGCCGGCGCTGACTGGGAGCGGCTGATAAGAGCCCCGCGCGGCAGCCAGCCGGCAGCGCCGCTCCGCCAGCGCGCTGCGGGGCCGCGCCGACTGGCAAAGAAACTTAAACACAACTGGTCCGGGGGCGGCGGGGAGGGCTGCGCTGGAAGATAATGGTAATTGATTGAATCAAAGTCGCAGAGCAGCCTTGTTTTTTCATCGCAATTAATTTTTTTTTTTTTTCTCTGATTTTTCAGACCGAAGTATCCGAAGAGCTCAGGTTGCACCGAGCACATGCTGCACTAAAAGATAATAAGCACATGCCCTCTTCAGCTTTTTGGGGGAAATTCAGGCCAAGGAAAGGCACAATTAAATAAAACGCACCCCCTTAAAGTTAGGAGCGCACGGCCCCAAGCTCAGCGGAGCGTGCGTAAGGGTAGGGAAAATCAGTGGCTTTTTCAGGTCGCCAGGCTCTGTGCTTGCTGGCTACCAGCGACCAGCAGTCAATTTTGCCAACAAAGCCAGCAGATAGTGACACCAGAGAAGGGCATTGTCAGGGGAGTGAGTTGTGCAGTGCTCACACACTGGGCATTTCTGCAGCCCTTCTTTCCCTCCTGCTCCCCAGCACAACCTCATACCCCAGGGCTCAAGATATATGATATATATCGATGCCATTTGTATTTTTGTAACAGTTACTTTCCAGGTTTGGTTTAGCCAGTTTGGATCTTTTTCACTAGCAACGTGTCAGCCAGAAATTTTTCTTCACTTTTAAGGGGATTCCCTCCAATATAGCATTCAGGAATAGTAGTATAGTTTGTGCACTTGGAGTAAATGAAACCTTTTAGGCTTTGGCAATTGCATCTGCAAGCAGTAAAATCTTATGTCAGCACAGCGTGTAGAGTGCAGGATACCTAATAGCTAGTAAAGCATTTTAAAAAGTCTTCTGCTTGGTCAGATACAGTGCTTAGTGTATAGTGCCATATCTTGCCCAGCACATAATTAGTATTGAGGGTGGAAAAGCCTCCCCTGTGGACCACGACACCACAGACCTAAACTGGCATTTTTTCACACGTTAGAGCTTTCTTTCTTTAGTGGAGGACATTTCTTTGCTCGTTTTAAAAATCATTCTCCGAGAATTAACGGGCTGTATTAGTGTATTATGTATCTTAAATGAACCTTGCAAGCTCTAGCAGTGTACTCTTCTCCCCATACAGGCACTTTGTAGGGTGGGCAGGCAAGTAGTATTATAGTGCCAGAGACATCAAACGTTGGATAGGAAAAAAAAACCCCAACCCTAACCTGGGAAATAAAAATTAACCAACCCACTTTTGCAGTGATTTTGTTGGATCCCAATCCTGGAACAAGTGTATGTATCGATGTGCTAGGAAAATGAATGGGCCTTATTGAGGTAAGATACTGGTTTATCTAATCAAGAAGTTGGGATTTTCAGTAGAGCTCTGTCATGTTTTCTGCAGAATGGCAACAGAAGATTTCTTTATGTGTGGGTCAAATTCATGGGATTTCTTCCCAACCAGTGAAGGGGTGGAATAGTTGCTGTCTGTTTGGGCAGGAGCAAGGTATCCAGATATCCTATCAAACAGACTGATAGGTCTCCTCTGCTGAAGGAGCTGGTAATCTGCCTTGTCATGACCACTGGTTATGAAAGGGAGAAGTCAGCTGTGAAGAAAGATGACTTTCTTGAAGGAACCATGTAAAAACTTCGGCCTAATGCCAAGACAACCGTTGCTGATCAACTTTGGCAGGGACGTGGCGCAGATTAGAGACTCCTTGTGTGGAAAAAAGGGCTTTTTTCTTTTGTCTTACAGACTTGAGAGCCTACTGGGTTACTGCTGCTGACCTCCCCTCTTTGACATTTCAGGTTCCAGTCTAATTAAACCCACAACTGTAATGTGGTCTTGTCTCTTTAGCCACTGTGGTATGACTGACAGGTGACACTGTCATCCTTAAATACAGCTGCTGAACTGCTCCTGGGCAGTCAGATGTTTTCAGACGAGAGCAGTGCTTGGTAGCACCCCTTTCACCCTCCTCCCAGTCTGGCCAATTCAGGCTGTTAGTCTTAGAAGTGCTGACAGCAAGGTGGAAAACAAGGGCTAAAGCAAAAGTACTGCGAGGTCATTTGGATAGATAGAAGTGAATAAAATTCCTGGAGATAAGGTGCACCCACGCAGCACCTGCCCATCTCTGTGCTCCTGTGTGCTAAGGCACGGTGCTGCCAGCGGGGCTGCTGCCAGGGCTGTGCTGGCATCGAGCACTCCCCGCGCTGAGCCACCAGCCCTGCCTGGGAGGGGCGTGGGGAAAGGACAAAACCCGCTTCTGCTGGAAGGATTAAAAAAATTACCTCTGTGCTAAAATGCAAGGCTGAGTTTTGGGGCGTGGGCCAGTCTCTAGGGCACTGGCAGTCACAGGCAGCTGGAGGAGCTGGCTTCTCGTGAGCCAACTCCTGAAATTGAAAAGGGGGCAGGTTTTAACTTAAAAGCGAAACAAAGATCAGGGCTGGCTGCGCTCTCCCCGGCCGAGGCACACTGGTGGCCGCAGGTTTTCCTGGGTGGTGTCACCTGCAGTGCGGTGCGGGCTGTGCGAGGCGCAGGCACGGCGGAGCCGCTGCTGCGGGGCGGACACGCTGCGCTCCCCGCGCTGAGGTGGGACCTGTTCGCTTGCCCCACTCGCCTTTCCCGCGGGCTGCAGAGGGGCCAGGGGCTGCTCTGCGCCGGCAGGGGGAAGGCGAGGTGAGGCAGGGGTCGGTGGTGGCACTGGCAGGAAGCAGGTGGCTGGCGCCGTGTTGGGGACACAGTGGAGGCCTCTGAGGATGGAGGGAAGGAGGTTGTGGCACAGCCCAAAAATACCGGGGTGAGTTAAGATAATTTAAAGACACCTTCTCAGTAGTTTACTGGGGAAGAGACTTGTATGCTTGTTTTGCCACATCCTAGCTTTTAAATGTACATTGAGAGATCAAGGACCACACTAGAGGAAAAGCTGGGTGAATTCCTAAAGCAGTGAGGGTAGGAGAGTAGTAACAGGGTGGCAGTGAGAGAGGGTGGAGGAGAGCAGAAAAGGGAAGAATGGAGAGGGAAACATCACCAAAATTATTTCTATTCCTTTGTTAAAAGCTTGGGACATTGATGAGTAAAAGAGCTCCTGCTTTTCTTGGAGCATTTCCTTTTCCCTACATTTGTACAGGCCTGTGTGGCCTTGCAGCCCAGGTCTTTTTCCATTCCTGGGTGTATGTTGCACCTATTACCAAAGCATCACTAAGATATTAGTGTGTTTTTTGGGTGGCTGCTCTGACAATGGGGTTGTTCTTGCCATATAATTTGCAGAACTTTGCTCAAGTCACAGCCAGAACATTACACCTGCCCCGGAGAATAAGGAGGAAATTCACCAGGTTATTTTAAGTTGGTTCTGTGGAAGCATGCATGAATATATCCAAGTTAAACTCAAAGCAAAATGATCAGATTGGCTGCGTATTTCATCAGGTTTACAGTTGCATTAGGAATCTCACATGAATCTTTAAAAATGGTTTAGAATTGAAAAACTTAAAAGTTTTGAGAAAACTTGTTGTGTGGAAATGATCCATATGTGTCTCATATGGGACAAGTGGGCAAGTTCAGTAAGGCATCAGCTGCTTTATGTTGAGATAGCCATGTGAACATAAGCACTGGAGCAGCATTAATAGCCATTAAGAAGCATCAGGGTTCTGCTTTGTCTTTTAGTTGCCTGCAAGTATGCAGGAGACTTGTGAAATTATTCTTTCAGCTCTGTTAGTGCTAGGTTTAAGGTGTGTTAGCTGAGTAGCAGTGCCTTTCTGAAGCACATAATCTTTAACTTTTCCCTCTAATCTTTGAATTATGTGTTAAGTGCATGTGGGTCTTCTTGTAATTTTGACAGTTTTTGTTTTTTATTTATTTTTTTTTCCCGGATCTTCATTATGTGGGGAGCGGTCTCTCCTTTGCCAAGCATTGATGCTCTCTTTTATATTGCTTTTATAGCCCCCCATTGTCCTTGGTCTTGGGTTCACAGAACTGGTAGACAAAGCAGTTGGCAAGGAGAGTGAATGACTTTAGGAAGGGATAGACATGTATACTCTGACCATGGAGATTACAGAAATGTAGAAAGGATGGAAAGAGGGTAAGCAAGGTCTTGAAATCAGGGAAGCTGATGGATTGTATTCTAGAGAAAGGTTAGAGTAACAGGACTGGAAATGGGGGCAGAGGATGTGAGTCAGGGTGGAAACTGATGAGAGAAAGATGAGAAATGTCAAAAGAGCACAGGGAGAGAAGAAGCAGGGTGAACAGTAGAGTGAATCTGGAAGCAGTAACTAAGAAGTGAAACACAGGCTAAGATAGTTGACTCAGAAGAAGAGGTGGGAAGTGTAAGATGAAATGAACAACTTCAGCAGAGGATAATATCTTCCACTCTTAAGGAAGTCCAAAACTTAGTAGAAGTAAGAAATGCATCTACTTGATTTTACTTTCCCGTGCTTTTGGCCAGGCAGTTCTGCTTTCTTTTCCAACATTGATGACTGTCTCATGATTTCCCTGAAACATTGTCATAGAAATGGACATGGAAAGCAAATGTCCTGCTTCTAAAAAGCAAGGTCAGGTAGTGTTTTCTCTACCCAGTGAGTGATGAACTTCCAGTAGCTAGCCTAGTAAAGTAATTTTTTTGGTAAAGTATCCTCGGAAAAAAATTACTGAAAATGACTGGTGACTTTCTTCTGTTAGCAAAAAAAAAAGACTTTGAAAAGCAGTTTGTATAGGGGTGATCTCCATATGTCCTTTCCAGACTAAATTACTCTGTGATTGAACCTTCTGAGGAAAAAGAAAATGTGAAGTTTGAATTTTGTTTCTGGTGCAGGTTGACAAGGCTTAATGAGCATTGCTCTGTTGTAGCAAAGTTAGATGAGAATTAACCAGGTGATTGACTTCTGTGGGCAAAATCAGAATTCCACAATCCCAGCAGCACACGTTGCATGAGTTCCTGGGTAAATAACTCAATTCCTCTGCAGGATGCTCTTCTCTTGGATTAGAGGTAGGGACCACTTTAGGATGTCCCTCCCTTTGTGGGAATACCCATGGGTTTCAAGAAAGTGAGATAGGAAAAGGCCCACATGCTCCTAGTGATGGCAGCTTGAGCTCATTACTCTGATTTTTGGATATGCTGGCATTGTCTCAACAGCCCACATTCACATTTATGGCCGTTCCAGACTCCTTATCTAGGAGAGAATGTGTGCTCAGCCTGCTCCAGTTACATCTGAGCTTGAGCTCAGGGCCCAAAGTACACCACGGCTCGGGCAGCCCCAGCATTCCACTCTCAAAGATGTAAAGGCAAGACACAAAGTGGAGGTGGCTCTCCATGCAGATCTTTACCTTCTGGCAGTCCTGTTTGGTGATCCCACTGTCTCCCGAGGTTGTCTGAACAAATGCATCAAAAATAGCTGAACTATTAGTAAATTACTCCCTCCCACAAATGAGCATGGAGGTATTTTCCTAATGAGATAAAAAAAATATGTCTTATTCTGCACCATCCCTATTAGTCTGCACTCCAATTAATTCCTTCTTGTTAATTCATCTTGGAGTGTTTTGGAAGATTTCTCAGCATCTTCTAGTGCATTTTGTGGGACAGTGTATGGACAGGACAGAACATTTGCTGAAGAGCCTTTACTGTATTTTCCCATTAGAATTCTCCACTCAGTGCTGAGGTTTCAAGAGGCTTTGAGTGAGCTGGTTGAGCTTCCTTTTGAACCCATCATGGATTTTTCTTTGTATTTTATTTCCTTTAAAGATTATTCACTTCCTTATGGCAACCACCCTTTGCCAAATGAGTGAGGCATTCCAGTTATTCCCAGCTTTTGCCCCATTTACCACCGTCCAAAAAGATTGCTGTGGCTGTATGACCACATCTCAGATTTTCCCTGGAGGGATCTCTGATTTCTTTTCAATTAGTTAATTTAATTGACCATGTTTATTTCCCTAGCCCTTGTGGCTCCCTGAGTGCAGCTATTCGTCAGAAGCTGGATCTTAAGCATCCTTTTCATGTTTTACCTGGAGAATTTCTTAAACCATCTCATCTGTTCTTGGCATTTGGGGCTAAGCCCAAAAGGGAAGCTCTCTCAATCAAAAGGCTATCTAAATGGATAATGTGATACTTTGAGACCTGTAACAAGGAAGCAAATGTCCCAGTCCCACTGCTCCTGTGCTGATCCCACCAGAACCACAGCAGCTTTGAAGGCTTGTTTGGGCAAGGTTCCCAACGCGGATGTTTGCAAGACAGCTAACTGGAACTTGGTCCATGTACCTAGCATACTGCTTAGATGTGGAGCCTAGGCATGATGCCCACTTTGGAAAGCAGCTTTTTAGTCTATATCTGATTTAGTTCTCAGCTGTCCTCCTGAGAATGGCTGTTCACTGCATGTTAGTGTCCAAGAGCAGGAAGCGATGGAGGCAACTTCCATCAGAAAGAAGATGAAGTAACTTGGCACTCATTGGAGTTTGGAGGTTAAATTGCCTCTTAAAAGATCATCCTTACTGCTTGTCTAAGGAGTTTCCAAGCTGTAAATAGGATGGGAAGAAGGATGCCTTTGTATCCTGTGTTCCCCTTTTCTAGATGTTGTCTTGGTGACATGAGCTTCCTTCTTCAAAGTCTATAAAATTTTGTTTGAATGCTTTGCATGCTCTAGTTTGGCATAAACCCAAGCAAACTGACCCGAGACAGAAATGCATTTTCTTCTTCAGTAACTTCTGTCTGTGTCTGCTGCTAGCATCTATATTAGCAAATAAAATTTATTGGGAACATCCCAGAGCTTTTCTTTTCCAGAATTTTTTTAATAGGGCAAAGCACTGTTATTTCCTAGAAAGTTTGGTCAGCTTCTTCTACATCAATTTTTAAATCCCTGTTCTATTACTTCTTTATGACATGTTTTACTCTGTCTTTTTAAAAATAAACATTCAGGAGTTGGACTAGATGATCTCCAGAGGTCTCTTCCAACCCTGACTGTTTTGTGATTCTGTGAAACATAAGTCAGGAGTAATTAGTTAGAAATGCACCACATTTGATGTGTAGATAGAAGGAAGTAAATGGTATGATGTGTCACTACAGTCAATGGTCAAATATCCAAATTTTAATCTTGAGGGCTGAGTTAAGTAAAAAGAGATCCTTTTTAATAACCTGATGTTCCCTTAATGATCTATGAAAGGTAAATCTGAACATTTGACTTCATTGCAATAACACAGCTAGTTTAAATTTTTATTATTTTTAAGCCCACAGCCAGCAGGCTGGAGTAAGTTATCTGCAGTGTATTTTTAAAAGTCCATATCGAAATATTAGCCATAACTGTCTGCTGTGTATAAAAAAAAGGGGGAGGGGGGTGGTGGTGGTGTATGTTTGAAGTTTAATCATGCTTCTACTTATGCTCAGTCCCAGAGCAATCCTTTTTTCTGCTGCTGAGCTCAAACAGCTAGTAGCCAGGTTTGATCTGCTGCCCCATGGAGCAGTGCCCTATGTGAATTTGAAGTTTTCTCAACCCGGGAGGCCAGCAAATAAAGACTAGCCTCAGGTAGCCAGAGCTCTCCTTCCCAAAGCAGCTCCTGGGGCGCTGCCTGGAGCAGTCCTCCTGAAATTGTTTCAGGCAATTGCTACAGACTACCTCTACTACTGCCCCTCTTACCCCTCCTTCCCTCTCCTCCTCCTGCCATAAGGGAGGAGTTTCAGAGTCCAGGAGTCCTATTTGACTTTAATAAAATGAAGAAAAAAAAAAAAAAAAAGCAGAACAGTTTGCAGGGAACTGGCACAGACTGTGGAAACAGGAGCCACAGCAAGACAAAACCCAGTGGCCTTCAAAACTTTTTTCCCTTCTTTCTCACCACATGACTTGGAGGATGTGGACAGTAATTAAAGGACCCCCTAGCTCCTCATTTTCTGTGCCTGGTCCTTTGATCTGGTTCGTGTCGGGTAGCTATTTTCATTGTTCCTGTCTTTTCTTTTATTCTCACCCAGCCCCTTTGATGTGAGCAATGATGATCTTTAATTCCAAAATAGGAGATGGGCAGGATAGCAGTACTGGCCTTATATAATGCATCTTTCACATCTTATTTTTAAACTTGAGCATAATAGGTGTAAGTCAGAGCCTGGGGAGCATTAACCCTTTCCATGCAGGGGAACTGCTGAGGAGGTTAAGAGCCTATCACTTTTGATAACGTCAGTCAGGTTAATCTTCTGTAGATGCCTACAGATGCATTTGTGGAAAAGATTATTATTATTATTATTTTCCTGCGAATATGATGGATCTTAAAATATAATCTGGAGGGAGTTTGTCCTAATTGTTCCCATGTGGGAAAAATGTGCTGAGAAAGAACAGTAAAGCTAATGCAGTTATTCTGACTGGCTTCACTTGGCAGCACAGTGGGAGTGAAGCATACTGTTTATTAGTGTATGTTAATAAACTATAAGGGACAAGCTGCAGGTGGCGGTTTATAAACTGTTAGCTCAGGTAAGATAGATGACAATATGGAGGTCATTAGTAACATTAACAGGAGAGAAGGGCTGGTGGTTCTTAATGTAGTCTTGAAATCATAGAAGCCCATTATGTCTCTTGTCGAGGTCTATAACAGCACCTCTGTGTGCTGCCTCTTCCTCCCGGGACACACAAACCGAGTAGCTGCACTCCAGCCAGGGTGGGTGGCACTGGGGCAGGGGCACCTGCTGCCAGACCTGCAGAGGTGGCACCCCTGCCAGCCACCCGGGGGGACACTCCCCTGCCAGACTGCGTGGGGTGACATGTGTGACACCCCTGTGCTGTGCTTTGGAGGGTGACACATGTGACACCCCTGTGGTGTGCTTTGGATGGTGGCACACAGGGCCCTGTGCCGTGCTTTGGATGGTGGCACACAGGGCCCCTGTGCTGTATTTTGGAGGGTGACACAAGTGACACCCCTGTGCCATGTTTTGGAGGGTGGCACACAGGGCCCTTGTGCCGTGTTTTGCAGGGTGGCACACAGGGTCCTTGTGCCGTGGTTTGGAGGGTGGCACACAGGGCCCTGGGCCATGTTTTGGAGGGTGGCACACAGGGCCCTTGTGCCGTGGTTTGGAGGGTGGCACACAGGGCCCCTATGCTGTGCTTTGGAGGGTGACACATGTGACACCCCTGTGCCATGTTTTGGATGGTGGCACACAGGGCCCTCTATTGTGCTTTGGATGGTGGCACACAGGGCCCCTGTGCTGTGCTTTGGAGGGTGACACAAGTGACACCCCTGTGCCATGTTTTGGAGGGTGGCACACAGGGTCCTTGTGCCGTGGTTTGGAGGGTGGCACACAGGGCCCTGTGCCGTGCTTTGGAGGGTGGCACACAGGGCCCTGTGCCATGTTTTGGAGGGTGGCACACAGGGCCCCTGTGCCATGTTTTGGAGGGCAGCACAGTGGCCCTGTGCCCCTGCAGTGTGGGAGCCCCCCGTGTGCCCCGCAGCAGCCCCAGGGAGGCAGGTGGTGCTGGCGGAGCCCCTGCCCGCGGTGTCCCCGGGGAGCTCCGCATTACCGCGGTCCCCATCTGCCTCGGCGGCACCTCCTCCCTCCGGGCCCCGGCAACAATGGCTCTGCTGCTGCTGCTGCTGCTGCTGCTGCTGCGGCGCCCTGCCCGAGCCGGCCCGCTGACATTTGCAGGGTTCAGCCGTCACAGCACAATCCGCCCGGGAAATGCGGCTGTAATTGTAAATAGGGAGCCCAGAATTTGCAAACTTCAGGTCTCGATGCACCCGCGCCATGAATGGGGGAGCTCAGTGCTTTTAATTTTAGCAGGGTTTGTGATTATCAGAAAATTTGGAAAACTAGAGGTCTGCTACTAAGCCACTTAAGCAGGAATGTTTGAACATCATCTCATTGGTTTTTATGCTCAGAAGAAGACCTAAATGGGCACACACACACACACACACAAAAAAAATCCCAACATTTTCTTGGTAGAATTAATTGCAGGCAAAATATAACAAATTGTCAATAAGAAATGACAAAGAAACAGTGAGGATAACAAAGATTGTGGTAATAGACAGAGGCAGCTTGATGAGTCTGTTTATGTTTTAGTTTAAAGCCTGCCTTTTTCTTTTCATTCCCAAAATATATATGCATAAGTACCTTTGTGTCTGAAACAATTTTAGATGTCAATTTATACCTTCATGACACCCATTCTTTTAGGGACATAAAATGTGTGTTATGTTTGTGTAGTTCTTAAAATAACAGCTGTTTATTAGATAACTTTCAGGGTGATTCTCATTATATGTTGTGGTCTTGGATCAGCAAAGTGGTTCAGCAGATGCCCAACTTGAGCACGTGATGTGGCACGTAAGCTTTGCAGCCTGCGCTTGCTTAAACCTGAGCACACGCTTAAATACTTTACTGAATAGGGGCCAAGACCAGATGTAGTGAATACCTATAATTAACTCTCTTAAATGGCTTACAATATGCCGCTTGTGTCCATGTGCTTTTAAATTTCACACTTGAACATTATTTGGGCTAAACTTCTGTGTTTTTGTCTGTAGAGCTCTCTCTCTCTCTCTTTTAATTAAAGGCACTGGGTTCCCTCAGAATATTTCTGTGAAGGAGGAAATATCCTCTTCCAGTTCTTCCAGTACAGTTCATCTTTAGTACCAGTGGTTTTGTAGCTGGGGTGCTTTAAGTAAATAAAGGAAGGAAAGGTTGTAGAAAGGAGTAATATTTCACTGGAGCAGCTTCTAGAGTTGGAAAAAGTAGACACACTTCTGAGACCTGGCAAAGGGATGTGGAACCTGTAATCGTGTCCACTTTTTCCAGTTATATCAGCTAATCTAATAATAGAAGCTTATAGGGCGATGTAACTTCTTTTTTTAGACAGAGAAAACAAACATTGGAATTGCAAAGGGGAAAGTTGGCACCAATACATTCCTCAATGAGTACTAGGGCCTTTTCTTCACTTGGAAAGGAAAAAAATTTCCCTCTTTCTAAAGCAACCCTGTTTTAAGGGCTCAAGCACGCCCAGATAGCCTCTAGTTAGGTTTCAGCAGTCTAATGAAGCCTGCCTTTTTTGTGATTTCACTGCACATACTCCCTGCCTGCCTTGATTGGCAGCTGGGTAGCAGACCTCTGCAGCTGTGACAATTTGCCTGAGGGAAACTGTAAGTGTCTCATTGAAACTTGCATTGTAAAATCTTCCAAAATGCCTCCCATAATATTAGGCACAGGAGAAAAACACAGGTGTGAAAAACTTTCACAGATCCCACGAGTTCAATGTCTCTTGGCAGCTTTGGTGGATTCAGCGTTATAATATAAATTTTAAACTTGGTCTTAAAAACAGAAGTTGCTGCATCTTCTGTCACAAGAAGTGGTGAAAGCCAGCAGTGCCTGCACTGTGCTTGCCTTTCCAGGGTGATGAGGATTGGTTACCCATGGGTGAAACCTGCCCACCTGCTGTAACTGCAGCACGGAGAGGGGGCATTTCGCTGGCACAGCAGTTTTAGGAGCCCCTCTTTTCCAAGTGAAGGCATGGTCTCATCCTGTTCAAAAATGAGTGCTCGTTGATTGATTCTGCTCCCAGTGAAGGAGAGATTTGAAAACCTAAGAGGTGTCTCCATGAAATCAACCTTCCTATATGTATGTACAATCATTTTCTCTTCCACTGGTTAAGTAGCTTAACGTCCTCCTCACTGGCACATAGGTGGGATTCAGCATGACTGGAAGATGAATCCTGGCTTCTGAATGCCTGATCCTTTTGCTGGTGTGTTTGTTCTCCACTACTTGCCTGTGTGTTAAAGCAACTTTGCTTCTTACATTTGCCATAAAGGAATCTCAATATGACTGGAGCCTTAAGATCTGGCACTTCAACAGTCTCAGTAGTTTCAACACAATATTCAGGAATTAAAGTTCTGAAGAAATGTAAGCAGCTAAATTTAGACTTTAGAAATGTGCCTGATTTGAGTGAGCTGTGGGTATGCTGATACATGGAAGTTTCCCTGCAAGCCAGCCAGGCTTTATTTGTTGCTTAAAGGGAGGAGATTTTAGTTAAGTTGGAACATTTGATTTGCTTTCTTGAATTGTTTTTGATTAGTGACTGAGTGCAAGGTTAAGCTTTAATAACATATCCATTGTAATAAAATCATGCTGGTGAGTGATACATGTGGCTAAAAAGATTTAGATGCACAAGTCTGTTAAACTAATACAATTTGGAAATGCTCTGGAAATAAGCACATAAAATAAGAACCAAAGGCAATTTTAAAGATTTTTTTTTTTAACTCTTTATTGGGCTAAAATTTTTGTGACCAGACTGGCCTGTTTTGGCTAGCTGGGTGAATAAGGCAGCATGGCTGCAGCCTTGACAAAAGAGAAACTGTTTTGAATTTAGTAACGAGAAGCGTTAATGCATCACTGGGTTTCTGCTGCAGTGTACTAGTGACAGACCCAGTGACTAGTTAAAGCTGAAAATAACAACTCTCAAATTCAAATGACATTCAAAAGTTTCATGAGAGACTCTCAGTACCTTTCACCTTCTCTTCTGAACTACAAACTTAGGTCAGTTCAAGACAAATCAGCAATGCCATACCATGTAGATTTGGTGAGTTGGTAGTTGCAGTTGGGCTGAGGTTGTTTTAGTGTCAGATTTTTATCAGGGTTTTCTGCTCTCGGTGCTTTCCACAGACTGTCCTAAGAGCCTTGAAACTTGTGCTGATGTATAGTGATTCAATGTACTGTAAACTACACAAGAGGGCTCAGTTTCATGGCTGTGTGAAGCTTTTGTGTAAATGTTTTTAGTGGTGTCAATTGGGAAGCTGAACTCAAAGTTCAGTTGAGCATTAGTTGTATCAACTGAAAGCTCAATTTGAGATATTTGCTTGTTGAAGCTGGTTCATTTCACAGGAACATTTTAAACAAACTTTGCGAAGCAGTTCAGTATTACATTTATTTCAAAGATGGGGAAACTGAGGTGCAAAGCTATGGAGTTTCTTACCTTTCTAATGCTGTTGGGAATGTTAACAGAATGTGGAGACTCCAGATAGTGCTGCTGATGTGATATAGACTGCTGTGTACTGCTCCTTGTCTAGCAGGGTAGTCTGATTTGTGAGAGGGAGGGGGTTTTGTTTTATCATCGAGGAAGGAAATGGATTTAAATGTCAAAGGTTGGGAAAGCCATTGTCTTCCCTTTTATGGCAGTGAACATGTCATGTGCCTCTGCTTATCAAATAATAAATGAAACTATAAAGGAAACGGTAGTTTTGGAAAAAAAACCCCAACACTGTAATCCAGAGCATCTGTTTTCTACTGTATTTTTTCCCCTAGTCTCTTTTTATAATTTACATCCAAAGCATGAAGTGACAGAATTTGGCAGACTCGGATCTGTACAGTAGAGCTTAATGGTTTTGTAGCAGGGAATAAATAAAGCCCCTCAAGCCTGCTTAATTCTCACCCATGCACATGAGCAGGGATTGGGGGAAGGAGTGTTGTATTTTTCTTGGAAAAAGACTTTTCTGGTTTCTCCTAATCTGGCACCTGGAGGTCCAGCTGTGTTGGCTTGAGGCTGTGTGTAGCCTTGTGCATGGAAAAGATGATGGACAGGCCGCAGTAGAAGTTGGAGTGTTTCACGTCTCTACAGGCAGTATGTATAGCTGTGTTTGTGAAGAGCGGCAGTGCGCAACTGGAGGTGGAATTACTCTTCAAACAGTGATCTGCCAATAGTGCTACAGTCTGGACTGGTTTCTGTTGCCATTTGTGGGGAGGGCCAGCAGTGCATGGATTTTCCAGCCTTGCTTGCTCGTGCTACAGCAGCCATGGAGCCTCTGTGCCTGCCATCATCGCTTCCTGTCTCCATGAGCTGACTGTAAATTATTTTTCCTGGTTTGAGCTCTGCACATGGCCTGGAAATGTGTCACTCTGGTTATGTTTGGCTTGGTCTTCTGCTAATTTATACCAGTTTCTACTTCAATATATTTCCATTGGCTTAATTCAATGGCAGTATTTCTAATTTACTTGGGTATAAGTAAGAGTCTTGGGCTCATTACTTCTAACAGTTTAGTAATCCTGATTTATTTTTGTTCTTTAGTCACACAAATGCCAAGGTTAATTTGCTCTTAAACACTTGATTTTCTAGGACATAAAATGATTCCATATTTAAAGAAGAACATAGAGGACAGTTTTATTCTACAAAGTGGTCTAGGTTAGGGGATGGTGGGTTTTGTTTGTTTGGATTATAGGACTTAGAAAATGCTGGGTTAACAGTTGAGAACTGAAAGATTTAATTTGCCCTCACTTGTGCCCTTGGATCCTCTGGATTCCTCAGCTGTGGATTGGGAGCTGATAGGGAACAGCCCAAAATGTTTCCAGTGCCCCTAGTAATAAGTGATTTTAATGGAGAACTTTTCACAGCAGAGGACTCAGAGATATAGTCTGTGCTTTAATAAAGATGCGATCTCTCCACAGTGTACATTAGTCAGTGAGTTAAACAAGCATCAACATTAAAACAGACATTATCCCCTGCAGTGTATTTTCTTAGCGCTTTGTCCATTACAGCTCTCAAATGGTGAGGTTTCTAGTCCTTCCTGTTGGAAACAGCTCTTTTCTAACATTTATTGCGGATCTTTTCCCAGTGTCTAGCATAAAATTGTGCTTTCTTCTCTCCTCCTGCCCCCTCCAAATGCTCAGTGGAATGCAGTGATGGTGTTTACCATACATGAACCCCTTGGAAGCAGTTCCTGCACCTTCCTTAGCTGTTCTTTAACAAAGATACATGTAATCAGACCTTTTAACCTTTCCTTATAAATCAGTCCATCCAGCCCATTAATCACTTCTGTTGCCTTCTTCTGAATTCTCTCCAATTTGTCATCATCCTGTGGCTGGGGACAGCTCGGTGACCACAGCCCTGCACAGGGGTTCAGAACCAGCCCACGGCACCCAGAGATCAGGATTTATTTGTTTTGTCCCTCTTTCCTTTTGCGTCATTCCCAGTCAGAATATATCTCCTACCCACTCTGCATAATCACTTCTTTAAAACATTTATGGGGATCATTTGCAGTCTTACAGACCCACTGTCATTCTCTGATGTTGAGTTAGCAGAGGTTGAAAGGGCAAAGGATTGAACGTTACACTTTGTGTCTCTCCCTCCCTTCCTTCCCCTGCTCCCCACCCCAAAATAAACAATACAAACCTTCATTTGGTGCATATGGTCATATTGAATATGAGGAAAGAGGTAGCATTAGGGAGGAAAAAAAGACACTGAAAATATAATTGCCTAATTGTGAATCCTAAGTAGTGCAGGCAGCAGGGGCGGCCCTGACTGGAAGAAATCAGAGGGTCACTAATTCAGACTGCCAACATCCTAATTAGCTGTGCAAATGTAATGTTTATATTGTTGGGGATGGATTACAATATCCATTGTAGAATGGAAAGAAATAAATGAATTGTGTCAGTGGAGCTATGTAGAAAACACTCCTGCCACCCCATTAAACCATGAGAAGTAGCTTAGCTACTAAAAAAAGTTTGTTTTCAGGCTGATGCGCAAGTCTAATTGGGTTTCCAAAGAAAGGAACATGTTTTAATTATTAATTAGAAATCAGAGGAGTAAAAGAGTGAAAATCTGCTTCAGCTGGAGGTTTTGCTCAATGTTGGATTTCTCCTTAATAAGCTGAAACATTCCAGGCCTGCCTTAGTTAGCAGTTGGGTGCAGTGGCTTTACTCGGGGGGTAGACATCTTAATGCTCATGTAATTATCATGTAATTATTTTGTAATGTGGGATCAAAATTTTGCGTAGATGGCATTCTTTCACTGAACTTGAAAAATAAAAAAGTTGTGTTCATTAATGCAGTGATTCAATCATTTTGGTCTAAGAAGCAGGGTTCCCTCATCCCCCTCCCTATCTCTTTAAGACACAAATATTTTGAAACAGTTTTAGAGATGGTGACCTCAAGATGAATAGAATTATTTAATTTAGATTTTGTTGAATATTTATCAGATTTCTTGTTGGTAATACTGCCTTTCAACAGAAGTGTCAAGTGGGTTGCAATTATCATCAAAGCTGATAGGTACAAATAAGCAATGATCCTGTCTGCTAACACAGGGTGTGCAGGTTCATGAAGGGGAATTCTTGTGGAAGTCGCTTTCTCTCCATGAATTTTTCTCCCTGTTGCCATTGAACTTCTGGAATCAAAGTTGTTGAAGACTGATAGACTTTGTCAGAAGATGTTAAGTGGATTATGACCCATCATAATAAATATTCCCTATGGAGAGACAGGTATGGAGCTGCCTCTTGTCTTGTGCTTTCTAGTGCCTACAAGTACTCTTGAGCAGAGTTCTGCTCTGTTTACAACTGCACACAGCTTGTCTGTACAGATGAAAATGTTAGTGGGCCAATGCTGTAGCTCTCATGGCTGGAAATCACTGGTAGCCTGGATCCAAGCTGATTGCAGGTTAAACTTGACAAGTTAAAGAACATAGCAAGAGCTGCCGGCTCTTGAGTTGCCAGGTGTTTGTAGATCCATGTGTGTCTTCGGGGGAACTGCCCATTAAATGTCTCAGCTTTAATAGGAAAAGAGGACAGGAAAGAAGAGCATATGACTCCATATGGCTCCCTCTGTGTGGTAGCAAATCCTTGTGTTAGTGGGGTGCAACTGTGAGGAAGTGCAGAGCTGTCTCCTGATGTTGCTGTTTCATAGCAAAAAATCCATGGAGGAGATGGGGAGGATATAGCTAATGTGAAGTGGATGGCTTCCTTTGGGGTTATGGCTTCCATGAACCTGTAGATGCAGCATTATAAAAAACAAAGTATCTGACTTAACAACCATTAGGAACATTTAAATCGGCCTTTTTTTCACGTGTCTGCTGAAATGATGTTTGAAAATGTTCAGTTTGTATTCACAAAAGAAGTAAAATATCCTGACTGTGGGCCATTTAGCACCTGTTTCTGCCTCTAAGACTCAATATACCTTTTCCAAAACCTCATTTTAAGATGGAAAAAGATAGTTTCTTAGTTTTTCTTTATCAGATATCTGCACTGTGCTGTCCTACACCTTCTTTATAATTTATTTATGTGATGCTTAGTTGTAAAGGATTTGACAAAGATAGATACCAGCATCAAGAAGGGGACAGTATGATTTGTGTTGCTACCAAGAGCTATTTCTGCTTGTATGAATTGTAAGGTAGCTTTGATCCCCCCACCCAACTAACAAAGTTTTCCCTATTATCAAAAAGAAAACCACCTCATGACTTGTATTCTCCCAGCAGAAGTCAGCTTAAGCTTCATACTGTAGTGGAAGTAACAAGTAATTAAGAATAACAAGCAATTGTGATTAAAAACTCAAACAAAAACCTTCACTTTCAAGGGGCCATATGTTGGTAAAAGTGTTCCCCAGCTGAACCATATGGATGGGTGCAACGTGGGATCTCCTGCAGGTTGGGAAGAGGCTGCAGTAATTTGTGACTTGATGTATTATTGCCATGTTTCCTTTTGATCATGCCAGACATCCAGAGTTCTCTGTCCTATCCTTGTAGGAGAATGAATGTGGGTCTCTGCAAACTAAGTATCTTAGGTTCAGAGTTAAAAAACAAGTTTGACCTTAATTAAAACAAGAACAGCTTCTAACAGAAGTTTCCTTGGTCACATGATGGAGTCAGTGATCCTGTCCCTTCCCCTCTCTTGCTGGAACCTGGAAAAACAGTTGCAAGTACCATTTTGAAGGCTGTTTTGCCAAGTGTCTGGCAAATGCTTTATGTCAGAACATCCATCTTTTACCTCTGTGGGCAAAGAGTGAGCCCAACTCACTCATATCTTCATTGATCACACTAAGAAGGGTAAACACATCATCCACTAAAATGCTTTAGCTTGAAAAGTGGAACTGGTCCTTTATTTTGTAGAGGCTGCTTTATCCCTTTTGTGAAAAAGGAAGCACAAAGTGCTGCTGTGGAGCAATATAATAGAGATGTATGAGAAACCATAGATTGTCTTTAATCAACTTCAGCACCTTCATTGAGACCTTGCAACATTGGGATTTAGGCTGAGATCCTTAGAAGAGTGCACACTGATATCTTAGGAAGGGACATCATGAAACCTCGTGTGTGTGTGTGAAGGGACTGCTGACACTGACAGATGTTCTGCTGTTGTACCCCCTGGCACAGCCTTGGTAGTTTCTTCATCCACTGCAACTTCAGGAAGCTCATCTGGTTGTGTGGGAGAGGATGTGATTAGCAGCAGTGGCATGTGCCTAGCACTGTTGTGTGATTTTCAGAGGTACTTGCAAGATGCCTGAAGGGTGTTTATGTTCATGCTGCCATTTTCAGTAATCAACTCTTACTGATTTTTTCAAGAAATCAAAGTTTTTTTTAATAGGAAAAAAAATTATGGATATTTCTTTTTGATCAATGGATTTTTGATTTCTAAAATTTGTAACAACTTAGAGGCTTTCTTACTTTTTGGTCCTCTGTGCTTCACCACACACATAAACCTGTCTTTGAACCAGTCTGCAAAGTGTTTGACGTTTAACATTTGCTCACGTACTGTTTTTCTTCCTAAGCCATCAGTGGAACAACTTGCTGCTTCCTTCTTGCATGAAAAAGCTGGCCCACCTCAATCACCCTTAGCACCAGTGAACCCCAACACAGCCAAAATAACCTCCAATCTAATTTGCATGCAGGCAGCATCAAGTTTGGGAGGACAGTAGTGTATGGTTTGCAAGTTCTTGCATTACACATTGTCAGTAGAAATGTTTTTAGTGGAACTCAGACTCTAACACAAGCAACAAATTCAGGCCATATAGGTACATACTTGGGTATTGTTTAGCCTTTCTTAGTTTAGGGAGGCTTTTGCAGTCAGTTGCCCTGCAGAGGGCTAATGCTGGCTGGCTGCCAGATGCCCCCCCCAGCTGCTGTCTCACTCCCCTGCCTCAACAGGACTGGCAGAGAAAGGAAGATGAAAAAAGCTGATCTGAGATAAAGACAGGGAGATGGCTCAGCAATTACTGTCATGGGCAGAACAGACTTGATTTGGGGGAAACTAACTTAATTTTCCTTTGTGGCCCAGGAGTGCTGGGCGGTGGGGGGTATACGGCCAGTCCAGTGATGATCAGTCAGCAGTGGGTCTGCAGGGGCTGCCCAGCTGTATCCAGCACAGGGCAGCCCCTGACCCCTTCTCACAGAAGCCCCCCTGCAGCCCCCCCAGCACAGCCTGGCCACCACACCCAGTGCACGCTGACATTTCCACCCTGTGCTGTGCAGCAGGCCTGGCCAGCCTGACCCCTGGCCTCCAAGCAGATGTCTCCAACTTTTCTTGCCTGCTGTCAGGGTAAGTAGGTGATGGGCTCTCACACGAATGTTGATCCTGAGCCTGGCTTGTGGAGGCTCTCTTTGATGTTTTATTTTGGCTACTTGCCAGGGGGTCCAGTTTTTAAAGCACAGGGGTAACGATCAGATTATTTTTATTATCCCTGCTTCAGAATTCACTGTTCTGCAGACATCGTTTCCTGCACTCTTGCTGGGTAGCAAACTGTCCCCAAGAAGGACGTGCCACCAGATGCAAGATCTGTTTCTGTGTTGCTGGGAGGAATAACACAGGGACTGCAAAAGTTTCCTGACTGTTCAAATATTAATGTCACAAACGGTGGCTTGCTCTTCACTGCTTTCCTCATTTAGCCATCCAAGAGCACTATTTGGAAACAAGCACAATGCACCTGGTGGGCCAAGAAAGGCCTTCCTTGCTTTTGTTCTGAATACCTGGTGATGTGTGTTAGCATGTTGTGGTGCATGTTGTAGAAAGTGTAGAAAGTGTATGTTGTAGAAAAACTCGGTATAGAATTAATACCTGCCTGGAGGTTTCTATGTACTTAGATGGGAAATTCAGCCTTGTCAATCATTCTTTGTGTTTCACTCTTCAGAATAAGTACCATTCAGATTTATGGGCTGCCTAATTTATTAATCTGAGTAAAAAGAAGACAAAGATATATCTGATTCATTGAATATAATCTTTTGGGCAGATCAGGAAGATGAAGAAATATACTGAGTGCTGGCTTGGAATAGAAATCTTCAAATATTATCATTTGATCTGAAATAAACTGGCAGAGCACAAAGGTTGCCTACATTTAACATTCATAGCATTTTACTACTAGATACAGTGCTTACTTCAGATGTCAGAAAATAAGAGACTTTGCACAAAAGCTGGGTTTTATTCATTTTGTTACACTCTTCCTAATGCTACTCAAACCAGCATGTGTTGGTCTAATTGCCCTTCTGTATCTCCATTTTAATATCATTGAAGCTCTTTGGAATTTGGAAATTCTTGATTACCCTGTGTACTGTAACATTTGAAACTGTGCTTGAGCCCAACTGTATTTTGATGCCCCTGCTTGCTTTAAATGGCAGAAGGACTGAATATAAATTAGAATATATTAGCATTTTGCTGACTTAAAAGATGACATTTATTGTGACACATAAAGAGTTAATCTTAGACTTTTAGCTCTGAGCTTACTTTATTGAGCTTCTGCATACACGTGTTAATTTTCTCAGATGAGGGATAATGGATGTCACTTGAGAAAACAATACTGATTTGGGTTCTTTCATAGTTTGTGGGTTTATGTCCCACATGGTATAGAAGCAGGCTCTGGGAGATTGCCTGAAATATGCCTGGCCTCTCAGCTGCACTAAAAATAATTCCTGCTTCCCTTATTTCTAGAAGTAATTCTGAAATGCTGCAAACCTTTACCAGCTCCTTGTTTAGGAAAAAGATTTCTCTTCACCTTTCAAATAACAATATGGGAAAGGTCTTTGGATGTGACTGTTGTGTTTCCAAACCACTCTTTTGTAAAAATGCATATGTGTTGTTTTTTGGATTTTTTGTTTTGTTTAGTCACTCTTGTTATGAAGTGTTCTTGGTTGGGTGACCTTTCTTTGAGAGCAGCAGTTCACACTGGATTTTGGCAAAATGGGTTTGATCATCCTTGCTTTACTAAGCACTAGCACCTAGATGACAGTAATTCACCCTCTAATACCCCCACAAAACCTATTTATGCAGAACTTGACATGATTTGCAGTCTCCGTAAAGGTGGAATATGGGACTTAAGCAGTGCCTATAATTAATTTTTTGACCTCCATTTAAGTTATTGGTTGAAGTATTAGGCTCTTCAGACAACTAAGGTGTTCTTGCTCTAACCTGGCACTTAGCACCTTATAACAGAGCTGCAAAATCAATTCCGTGGCATTCATGTGTCTCCCTCATAACTTGAAGGTGGAAAAATTGCAAGGGAAATTTCTGCCCAGCACTGGAGAATTTCAGACAGCCAGTTAAATTGATCTTAGTAGTGATAATAGTCCAATTTAAGGCAACATGATCACAACCTTTTTATTAATACTGGCTGACCATTGCCCATTTTAACTGTAACACATTGCCTGTGAATGCCAATAAGCATCCCAAAGTCAGGGTTCTCATTTGAGCTTTGTGATCTGCAGCACATACAGGTACAGAGGGGTTATTTTATTTGTTTGTTTCTAGAGAGAGAAAGAAATGCTGGCAACTAATAGATTCTAGAGATGTTTTTTCCAACACCAATTTTAAGGAAGTGCGTGAATGGAAAAACTTGTTTCTGAGAATTCAGGTAACATCTGCATTAATATGGTATATTGTAAGGATCATTAATGTTCAGAGTATATTATCAGGTGTTCTCTAATGCACTTTTGATGAGCTGTAATGATGCTTGCTGTAGTGTTTTTTCATCTCTACTCTCCCTCCCTTTTTTTTTTTCTGCTTGATTGTAATAATGACTTAACCCAGGTGGTAGACTCTATCCAGAAAGTGCCCAAGGGAAATATTATTCCCTAGTACCAGCAAACATCACAGATAGTCATTGAGCTCACTATGAAGTTTCCTCAGGAGGGAAGATCTTGGATCTCCCCTTGGGTATCTGGACCTGCCCCACATTTGCAGTGTAATAATTTGGTTTTGGGACAAGATGGAGAAATGGCAGAGAGAAACAAGATAAAAAATGTAAGAGGAAGGGAAGGAAAAAAATCCAGTAATATGTGGCAACTTTTGAAATTGCTGATTTTTGTTAGAATATAACTTGTCATAGAATAGGGTCCTGGAAAGTGTTTGGATCATTTTGAGATTATTATTAAAGAGCACAGTGCAGTTTAAAACAACAAGGATGATTTCAAGGATAAAGATTCTTCCCTTTGGATATCTCAGGGTATTGGTTGGTTATGATCATGCTAGAAAATACTTCTGGTTTTTGGATATGACTGATATTTGTCCTTAATATTTATCTTTTGTAGCTCTCTTAATCTGCACTATCAACCAGGAAATGTATTTTAAATCTCCAGTTTCCTGGTCCTTGTTATGCCAGTTGCACAGAAAAGCAAGCTTTAAATAAATGTCACAGATATGGTGGAGCTTTGTCAAGTAGACAAGGTGTCTAAAAGTGCAAAAGTGAAAATGCAGGCAATGGTGATAGAAAAATACAACACATGCTTTTCAGCTGAGCAATTTCTTTGTAGTAGAGAGCGTGCAGTGTCAGGTATCACTCACTGTGTGCCATTAGGATTTACTGGCAATAGCCAGCACAGGCACCCCAAGCAAGAGTAAATCACATTGGTTGTTCAAAAGATGGTCTGTTGTAAGTTTACCTGGGTTTATACAGATGTAGGAGGAAGGGTTTCTTTGTTTTCTTATTATTTTCTAAATCTCTGTTTCATTGCTTGTAGAAGAATTCAAAAAATAAAGTACCCATGAAGAAAATTATGCTGTTAGGTTGCTTTTGGCTATGTTATATTGAAAGCTATACTTTGCAAATGTAATCTGTAACAGCAAACAGTGTACAAAGGAAAAGGAGTCGTGTTGTTGCATATGTTTTCCATTTTCTGTATAAAAGCTTGTTTAAATAATTTTGTGCCCTCTCCTTTTCACTCTTTCTTGAGGCAGCAGCTGAGTGCATGCCCCTGTCAGCCCAGGGCTGTGCATGTGGTGTGGGGAGACCTTTCACAGCAAAGGGGGCTGCAGGGGGGCTCAGGCAGCTCCCCCACCAGTGCCTGTTTTGTCTGGGACAGATTTTCTTCGAGGTTGTTCTTACTTTCTGAAATGCTTTGCCCCATCTCTAAATCCACCTACATCTGCCCCCTTAATATTCTCCAGGGATGGGGCAGGACTAGAAGGGAACTCTGCAAGTCTCCTAAAATGGAAATGAAAAACCTAAGTGATATCTGGCCCAAAACTGTTTTAGATTTATCTTGGAAAAAAAGAGGCTTTTTAGTGGTCTTTTACTTCTGGGAGCATGGTTTCCCTCCCCAGTGAGATGCATTTTGTGTCAGCTGTTTCTATATTAAAAAAAAGTCTCCTGAAATAACTGCTTTTGGCTTGTCAGCATCTGGCAGCCCTCTCCTCCTGAAGGAGGCACCAGCAATGTCCCATGAGAGCAGGAAGGGTCTCTCTCTCCCTGTATGGCCCCTGCAGAGAGGGGGTGCCTGGCCCAGCCAGGGGTCACAGGTGGGGCAGCCCAAATGCATTGCACTGTGCTCGCTTCTGATGTGCCTGGCCCGTGCTTGCACACTCCGATTAAATTTCTGCTCTTGTCAGTCCATTAAACCTCCCAAAGTGATTTGTTCTCCCCAGAGAATCACAAGGGAGGGGGTGGAAAGGTAAAAAGAGAAAGGAGAAAAATAAAGAAGGGCTGGTGGGGGGAGAGGACAAACCAAAAATGAGTAAAACAGAGCAGCTGAATCCAATAGCCAAGTATTACATTATAGACTCCTGGTTTGGATATAAACAAAATGTTTCCTTAGAGCAGAACTGCATCCAAAAATTAGAAAAAATGTTTTCCAGAGGTGAACCAGACGTGCTCAGTCCTGCCCCAGGAGTGGGAGAAGGTGACTGACCTCTTGCACCCCTCTCACCCCACAGCCCTCTCTCCCCGCATGCCCCGCTCTGCACTGTGAGCAGCCTGCAGGATGGCTCTGAGGGGTTGCTGGTGTTTCATAGCTGGATTCCTGGGTGATTCCTGCTGCCCAGAGCAGGCAGCTGGCTGTCCTGGCCGGCCTGGCCTCTGGCCCCTGCAGCAGTTGCATCTCTCACTGCTGCTGAGCCCTGTGTGTAGCTGCCGTGTGCCTCGGTGGGCCTGATGTGAGCAGCCAGCTTTGCGGCTGTGTTGTGTGACACTGCTAAACTGGGTGGGTTTTGCAGGCTCCCACAGCTCAGTGTGACAGTGGCCACCACGCAGTGGCTTTGCTGAGCATCCAAGGCAGGTGAGGACAGAGCAGGACAAGGCTGAGCTCTTGATGGGTTTCAGGTCACCCAGCTTCTTGGTTTTGAGGAGTCTGCGTGTCTTAAAATAAATAAATGAAAAGTGTTTCCTAATGAAGCAAAAAAACCCACGCCAAAAAAGCACAAATGTTGTCACCAAAGTTAATAAAAGTAAGGAAATTAATACTTATAGTTGACCTCCAATACCTAGACACAGTGGGGTGTAGCAAGGAAGTAGTTAGAAAGGCACCATGGTGAGCCTTTGCAGTGAATTACCTTATTTTTATTAACTTTCTGACAACCTCAGTGAATTTCCTTTCTTTTTATAAAGTGATTAAAAAACCTAATCAGATCATGTAATTAAAATACATAATTACACAATCTCAGAGTTTTTCATAATTACTGTACATGGTAAATATTGTTACCTGATAACACTTTGCTCAAAAATTCTGTAGGGTGGTTAGGAGGTGTTTGATTTCCAGTGTTTGCAATGGAACCTTCTCTAACAGCACTAGATAGATAATAAAATGTTTTAAAATGGAAAATATAGTGAAACTCTAAAATAATGACTCAGTTGTCCTTTTCTAAAGCTTTTGTACATACTGGGCAGCTGGTATGTGTTGACACGGTGTGTTTCTGTGCATTTATAATGGCTGTTTCCTTTGTGCTCACACCTCTGCTTCTGTTTTGTTAGGCACCACCCACTGGAAAATGGGTGTTTTGATACAAAGCAACACAGTAAGAAAAAAATCGGATCAGATCCAGTATCTCAATTCTAGCCAAAGAACTGAATTAAAATGGAGTCCTTCTTAAGCCTGTGTACAGTGGCTTCATGGTAGACATGATGTTGCAGCCTTCCTGGTGTCAGGTAGTCAGGAGCTCCTGGACTATGGTTATGTTCATAGAAAACCCAAAGATGCAAGTTATGATAATCCTAAATAATGGGAAAATTGTTACCCAAAACCAACCAAACAAAAAAAAAAAGGTCTTATGTTTCCTGAAAATCAGCTCCCAGAAATCCAGAGCCCCAGCCTCTAGATACAGATAGATAGTGTGGGACAGGTGGGCAGTTGAGGCTGGTACTCACAACTCTTGGTACTCATACATTCATGTGCTGTGAGATAGAGGAAGTGGGATTCAGTTTCACAACTAATTCTGGCTGAAGGTGTGAGGAAGCAGTTACTGAGTTTTCATTCATTTGTCCAATTTTGTTTGTTTTGAAAAGCATGAGATGGGCTAAAGATCTGATTTTAGACAGCAGCACAGTTTAATTGTAGTCAGAAAACTCTTCTGTCCTGAAAATCTTTGCTTTATTGACCAGAACTAAAATAAATATTAGAGAAGCCTTCACGAAACATGAAAATAATATGTAAATTGTATCTGGGGAACCTTGTTCTCCCACTGTCCCGTGGCAGACACCAGAGTTGCCCAGTCTGTGCTTCTGTCTAGGCAGGGAGCTTTGACTCTGGGCCTGGGAGGGCAGAACCAAATGAATTCCAGGGAGGTGAGGAGTTTTCATTACTTAGATATATTTAGGACAGTAGGCTTTTTGCAAATGAATCTGGTCTGAACTTTAAAACTCTTCGTGTTGTTTATGAAAACAATAGATTTTCATTTCCATGGTGGGAGTGTGTTTGTTTTCAGCCATTAATTGACTGGAGATGTCTCTTTGTACACATTTGGTTTTGGAGGTACAAGTGTGTCTTTTAAACCTCTAATGCATGATTTCCCCAAGAGATTTTTATTTTTTTTTTTAATATAGTCTTTTGCTTTTTCTGTTTTGATTTTTTGACCATTTTTCCTGTGCAGAAAATGTGCCCCTACCCTAAACATCCACCACCAGCTTCCACCCATGTTTAATTTAGGAGACTTTTCTGTAGAAAGCCTATACCTTTCTGTAAAAAGCCTTCCTGTACCTGTAGTGTCAAGATGAACTTTTGTAGGGTAAATTCAATCTCTCTCCCCATGGCCTCCTTATTCCTTTTACTAAGTTGTTTAGTCTATTAACACTCCCAGATACCTTTTTTGTAAATATAACCAGTCCTCATCATGTGGGTGAAGTTAGAGAAAAGGCTATTAACTATAGCTTTTCCCTTTATTTCATCCATTTCTCTGCTATCAGTGCCAATGTCTGTGTGAGACTGCTCTAAAATAGAAGAAGTGCTGTTAGCAAGTTGGTGGGGAAACAGGTATTTGTTTGCAAGTGCCAAGACATTTGCTGTCCCTCCTTCTCTTCAGGGATAAATTGAGATGATTCAGTGTACACTCCAACCCTAATTTTAATCCCATTTAAACAGATAATTGTGCCCTGCACCTTTCCTCGTTATAAATTCACTCTCTAATGTATGTGTGGCCAAGGCACAGAGACAGTTACTAACTAGAATAAATCGTATAATTCACATTTTGTGGGAGGCAAAAAGCCAACCACGCACGTGTGGTCAGAAGGAAACCCGTGTTGCTGGTTAAACTAGAGCAATCTGAATAGAGAAAATGAACACCTAAGATTGTGAAACAATTCAGGAGGAAGGTGTCTCTGCTGCAGGGGACTCTGAGGAAAATGCCCCCCATTGCAGTCCGTGGGTAGTGTGGTGCTTGCAGCTGGGGCTGGGAGCACAGTGGGCCAGAGGGAAGGTTCCTGCCAGGCCCTGCGTGGCTCCTGGCAGGAGAGCAGCAGGGCTGGAGGGGCTGTCATCTCCTGGTTGGATTCACTCTGGCTCCCCAGCTGCGTTCCCCCTCCTGCCTGCCTGCACTGATGAGCATCCTCCCTACGGGAGGCTTTCTCCGGAGCGTGGTTGCTGCTGACTGACAACCTGAGAAACCTCTAAAGAATTTAGAGATGCTCAAAAAGTCTCTCTGCAAACTTGTGGTGTAGGAGATGGGGCACAGCCTGGGCTGCTCTCAGTGCTGGGTACCCACAGGAGAGGGATATCCAGTGCTCTGTGACACCGAGGTGCTTGCAGTGAGCACCACGGGGCTCATCCCCTGCAGCCTGAACGGGTTTTTGGCAAGGTTGGACATGGGATCCCTCCTTGGGCTGCACCAATGGAGTTGTGAGCCCGAGGAAAACAGACCTTGGCTGTTGCTACAGCTTTTCTTTTGAACACCTGAGAGCGCAGTCGCACGATTTGTCATCGGGCCCTTCAGTCAAAAGGGCAAAGATGTGTTGGAAGAAGAGAGCAGCTTTCGGCGGATGGTTTTGTTGTGTGGTGCAGTGCAAATCCTCAGATCACA
Organism: Chaetops frenatus; assembly: GCA_013400775.1. Classification (NCBI taxonomy): domain Eukaryota; kingdom Metazoa; phylum Chordata; class Aves; order Passeriformes; family Picathartidae; genus Chaetops; species Chaetops frenatus. Next base: position 422,335 of record VZTR01031752.1, on the reverse strand, counting down.
GATGCCAGGTCACTGACGGTTAAACTTGAAAGGACTCTCATGCAGCACGTTTGTTGTAGGGAAACACTGGTGTACCGAGAGCAATCTTACCGGGTGGCAAATACGTCTGTTTGCTTGCTTGTTATAGAGGTCTCTTCTCGTTTAAAATGGTGGGTACTGTTAGGAAAAAAGAAGTAGCATTACCATACAGCACAAAATACATGTCTCTCCAAGGCAAACCATGCTGTTTGACTTTCATCTTGCATAGTACAAAACCTATAGTTATTTTCTTTTTAAGCCTTTCAGTTATTTCTGTCAGGTATTGATAAGTGGAGAACTTCCTTCCCACCTCTGTTTCATGCAGTTCCCCTCAGGCCAGTTACAAACATGGTGCAGATTCACGACCGATGTTTATAATTATCAGGAATGTCCTTCATATTCACCAGTGTGGTGTTACATTTGTGGGTGCTCTTTTTTAATTTTAAATTAATTAATTTCTTAAAAATTGTTTACTAACAAAGCTAGTCTTAACTAACTTAACTACTTTGCCCTAATGCACACCATCCCCAAGGAATGGGAGATTTACTCAGCTGGAGCAAACCCCACTCCAGGCTTGGGTCAGATGGAGCTGGCAGCTTCTTCAGCTCCAGGGATACCCACTGGGGTCACTGGGGCACACAAGCCCCTCCAAAACCAGGCAGATGGAGGCCTTGAGGGGCTACATTTACCAGACATGTGGAAGTTGTGATATTTGCAAGTGCAGCTTCATTTCTGTTCATGGTATTTTGCATGGAATCTGGATTCTGAATTCACTAAAAGGATAGGTAATACATGCACCTTTTTGAAAATATCTCTAGTAGAACTGGCTATATCTCATATTTATATCACTTGAATTTTCAGGACTGTTGAGTAACTGCTGTTCCTATTGAATTCAATGGGATTGCTGTGAATACACAACACATTTAGAAGTCAGAACAATAATGTGTGTGCATAGCTATAAAGCAGGTTACTTGATACTGTTTGTCACATGTAATTTACTTCTCTTCCCGTCTTCTTTGAAGGCAGTACAAAATCTGGTTGTTGGTAGTTTTTACTGTTTGTTTATTGCTGAGTAATTTCAGCCAACATGTGTTTTTCAGCATTAAGTCTATTCATCATGAACATCAACCCATTGAGATTGTAAGTCTGTCACAGTTTTCCCACCTAGATCAAAATGACAGTCTGGAACAGTCTCCTTCTTTTTAACTTAACAAGCTGGTTTTATTTTCCCCTGCAACTTGCTCTAATAATATGACCAAATTTAAGTTCCTCAGGCCGGAAAGTTTGGCAGTAAAGTCCTGTGCAGGGCAGAGGCTTGAAACATGAGGTTTTTCTCATGTTTGGAACATGGCAATTGTCTTCTCTTCTACTGAGCACTGATGGAAAATACTCATTTAGGAGCAGAATTCTGTTCTCTGGAAAGTACTTATGATCTGTTAGAGACAGGGTCTGCAAGCCCATTTTCTTACAGGTCAGGTCACCACATAATATCAGTTGAAGATCACATCATAGAAAGCCATCCAAGCAATGCACTCACTTCTGGTGACCCCAGCCAGAGGGCACAGAGCATTTTTGGTGTCTGGTCCATTTTCTCACTTCTAGTGGTTCTTTTGGCTCACAGCTGATATATGACAGAAGAGTGGAAACAGCTCTGCAGAAATGGAAAGGCCACTCTAATATTCTCTACCAGCACAGAATCAGATAGCCATTTGTCTTAGCAGCGACAGCAGCTTATCAGAGAACTCTTGGCAAAGCTGTCTTTGTCCTAGTTTGCCACTGCCCCAGTTTTAAAGGCACTTGCTTCTCCAGACTGCTGCCCACACCATCAGAATGAGCTCTGACTTGATTCTGCACAAGCTGAATATCCTGTGGGAAAGAAAGTGCTGCTTGTCCTTGTCAGTGCTGACTTCCAGGACTTGCTGCTCACCGTGCAGGATATGATCCTTAAATGAATTTTATGAATGAACTAAATGGATTGTAATTGATTACTTCACTTGAAAGTACAATGCAAAAATATGAAAATGAGCACAATAAAGCATTAAATTAAATCACACCAATCTGGTCCATTCACGGAGAAAAATCTGTCCCTCTTTACTTTCAGCTTCTGTATTCACTGAGTTTCTCTAGACAGCAGCTAGGTGCTGTTTCTGGTGCTATGGTTATGAACTGAGGTAAAGAGCTTGAGCTGAGTCTGTGTGACTGCGCGTGCCTGAGGGTACTCAGCAAAACAGCCTGAGAACAGGTGCCTGCTGTACTTGAGAGCTGCCTGATCAAATGGGAGGGAGGAAATCGTAAATCTAGGAAATTCATCTCATGCATTGCATCCCACCAGAAAGGCTGTCCCGCTGGCCACATTTCCACAAGCAGTTCAGTCTCAGTGCTCAGGTGTGTGCTGTATGGGAACACCCTCCCTGCTAACAGCGGCAAAACACAAGGAAGGGAAAACATCTCTATATGGAGATGAGAAAATGTTTGAAGTAATGCATGTATTGCAGAGACCTGCACAGAGGCTGATGCTCTTCCACTGCTCTGGGCTGGATCTTTGGCTCTGCAGTGGGGCAGTGTGGGGCCCAGGGCTGGCCCCACTCGTGCTGTAATGAGGGCAGGCTCTGCAAAGCTGCCGTGGGGGCTCCTCAGATCACTGCAGCCACCCTGCTTGCATCCCTGTGCTTAGATAAAAAAGAAAGCGGGCACAGCTCTTAACTGCTGTGTGTTGTCTCTTTGTTTTGCATAATCAAGTGTTGAAATAATGATAAATGTTGACATCAAGTAGCAAGAAGTGCAGAATATAATTGTGTAAGGCCAATGGGGTCATATGAAGTTTGTGCTCTAGCAAACATAATATGTAGAAATATTACTAACAATTAGCATAATAAGTATTACCATTTATTATAACTAATTTTATAACTAATTATTATTAGTAATAATTATTCTACTAGGATTTTTTTTCCCTGAGGGCTTTGTCATTCCTAATGTTGGAAAGTTGTAGATGTTGTAGCTGAAACTCTAATTTTATAATATTCTCTCAGTGTGACTGTTGCATTTGTGATACATTTGCGTAACTCCATATACAGTTTTGTTCTTTTACATCTGTCTTACAACGTGCCCTTTTGCTAAATGCTCTGTAGGCATCAAAGCAGGCAAGAATGACACGGGACCCTCTAGGTAGCAGGGTAAGCAGAAGCAGCAAGCTATTAAGATCTTTCTGTTATTTCATTGATGATTTTGTAGGTATCATCTTCTAACCTCATTTAAAAAAGACTGAATGTGCATTTGAAGGTTTCTGAGGAGTAAATTCCTAAGCAAAATATATATATAATACTAACATTTTGGTAGAAATAGGGTGAGTTATTATTGATTCACAGAGCACGACAAAACATCACTGCATGAATTAGCAAACAGCTGTTTCTAATTTGAGTTTAGAACTGTACACAGAGGAACTTGTTTTAGTGTTCACTCCTTTCATTTATAATGAATTTTAATTACCGCTACAGGTGAGAAAAATGTAGAAACAAGCTTGTATCTTGTGGAAGAAACAAAGGAGAGACAGATGCTAACAGATTTACAGTCTGTGATAAAAGGAATGTTTTGGTACACTTTACATGTAATTAGAGTGCAGCTGTTTTCAGTCCCAAGTCCATGATGCACAGCAGAATATAGTATCTGCTGCTTTTCCAAAGGGAGTAAAGAAAAACAGTGATTCAACTCTGAAAGCATTTAGTTTATTCCTAGATCTAACATAAAACTTTCTCCTCCAGCCCTATTATGCCATTTATCGAAGTGTGAAATAACTTATTTAATGATATGTTAATTTTTTGTTACCAGTAAAATACAGACTGATTGACATAAAGAAAAATGATGTTAAAAATAACTTATTTTATCATCTGCAGAGAATCATGGATCACCCTGTCGATGGTCATTACTGAGCCTTGATATCTCTGCTAATGGGAGACAAGGGCTCAGGCATGCATTACTCTGCCTTAACAAGTTTCTGTATATCAGCTAAGCATCAATAGACATCTTTGTGTGTACTTTTAACTTGCAGTATAAAAAAGACTAATTAGATGTATCTTTGATCACTACAGAAAGGTTTAAACAAAGACAGCAAGGTTTAAACTGGCTATGTGTAACAGTTTATCTGTGGCAGACTTCCCAGCAAGTTTAGTGTTTGAAATTCTGCACTACATCTTGTGCTGATTTTGTATTCTAAATACAAAGTTACTCTCTGCATGAGAAGAAAAATCAGATTATATATACTTTCCATTGAGCCAGACGTCTCCCTTGCTTTTTAAAAAAAATCACTATAAAATGAATTGCAGTGCAAAGCTGAAAAATTGGGGAAAAGTCACTAACCTTTGGTAATTTAGTCCAACAAAAATGCTTACCTCATAAGCATGTGATTAGGTATAACTGAATTTTTCTCAAGTCAGAGATAATAATGAAAGCACTGCCTGTGGTGCCACTTATATTAGCACCTCTTAGACTTTTATCCAATTTCATGTTTGCTTTGAACATTTTATACATATTTATATATTTTTATATATATATATATATATTAAAAATAACATAGTGGCTTAAAATGCAGAACTCTGAACTGGTTGGTGAAGAAGCTGACGTCACTGAAGTATGAAGCTGTGTAGAGTTCTTCAGAGGAGTGTGAACTTCCCAGGCCCTCCTCCCTGCCTTGGCTAAGGGTGGGTTAAGCAGTTCTGGGGGACAGTTGCATGGTGTTTTTTGGGGAATAATTATAAGTAGGTTGCAGAAATCGTTCTTCTCTCATTTAGGGAAGTGTGCTTGAGTGTGCAGTAGTGCTGGGTGTCAGTCACAGCCCAGCAGTGACAGTGCCATTCAGAGGTAGATGCAGTGTCAGTGTCCAAGGACTTTCATTGCCACAGGGGCTGGTGGGTCACAGTCCACTATTGCCTTCTGTGACACAACGAACAGAAACATGTATTGAAGCTAATAAATGCCTTAAAAATCTAGTTTGGAATACTAATGAAACTTCTAATTATTTGTTATAACTGTGAGGGAAATGTGCAGGAATGTGGGACTAAACATTCCGACAAAAAATTTAACCAAAAAGCTGTCACAGTGCACTGAAAATGTCGAGTTTAAAACATTTGCTATGTAAACTTGATTTGCATTATTTCACACCAGCACTGCAGTGTAAATGAGCAGCGTATGCTATGGGAGGTTCTTACTATAATCCATTGTAATGATCTATCTCTGGCTTTAATACATAGTGCAGCAATGCAAAATTTGCTGTAACCAGTACTGAGGATTTGTCAGTCCTCATTCTCTGTGTTTTATTCTCATAGTTAAGCATCTGCAATAATAATAATTATTGAAATTGATAGCATTTCTATTGGACTTACCATCTGAGGATGTCTTGGGGTTTTCACAGCTATACAGAAGTAAGCCCTACAATTTGCCCTTGAGGAGCAGATGGCTTTTTGCTATTATGGAGATGAGGAACTGAAGCACAGTTCAGAAGCGTGTCTTATGATGCCAAACTTGTTCTCAAAAGTAAGTTACTTTTTGGGTGCTAGAATTCCATCAACTTTCAACAGCTTAAAGCATTTGCAGTGCTTTGACCATCTTTAACTTGTGCATCATGGAGTGGCTTAGAGAGAATCAGAAGTCTGAGCTTAAATAAAACAGCAATCCTTCCTCAACAATCAGTTTTTGGGGTTTTGTATTTCCCTTGTGTAGTAGCTCTGTGCTAGAGGAATAAACCTGATAGAATAAGATCACGTTCTAAATCTGACCTCCTTGGTTTATTTGTCCCGTATGGAGATGCCTTCTGGGCTCAGGAGGGGAGTCTTAAAGATGTCTCTTTGGCCAAACCCTGAATTTTTCTGATGCCTGGGGCTGGTTGTGCAGGCTCTCTGTGGTGCTCAATCTGTGCTGGTGGCACTGGAATGAACAGGCCACATTGCAGTGTGCCCGTGGGGTGGAGGGATGCACAGAGGCCCTGTGGAAGAGCCACCTGAACTCCCCACACAGGGGAGACAGAGCAGGGAGATTTTTCAGTGGCACCCAATGATACTCTGTTCGAGAACAAGAGGTTTAGGCAAGGACAAACTTCAGGTCTAGACCAGCAAATGTGGTCTCTGTACATGTGTTTTGTTAAGAGGAAAAGCAACCAGCTGGGGGTAGCCTGGGTTTGTGCAGCTCCTGCCCAGGAATGTGGCCCCTGGGGCTGGGTGACTGGGCAGCTGAGCAAGAAAATGAAGCTCTGCTCAAAGTTCGGCAGGATCTCACGGTTTCCAGCTACCTGTGGGCAGGGAGATGGGAAGGTGTTTGCAGGGACTGTGCAATTGTGTCTGGCTGATTGTATTTCTATTAGAAAAATAACTCTGGAATAATAAATATATCAATGTCAGCAGTGTATGCTGAGATGGCAGTGCTGCTTACTCCTGGCAATCTGTGATGTGCTGTTTGTCTCCCTTCTAAGAGAGATCACATCTTTTTAAGACTTCATTTTATTGTTTTAGCTTCATGAATATGTCTCTGAACTTGGCTTATGTTATCTGGAAGATAAATAGAGAATGAAGTATGATTTATACTACAGTTTGGCCAAATTGTTCTTATTAGAAGGAAAAATACATTTATTGAATGCATTGAGGCTGGAATTAGCTCCTCACTGATGATGATAAATGCTTGCAGTCCTGTAAACGTGCTGAACATTAAGTTGCTAAATTACTGTACCACTTTAAGATTGATTATCAAGAATGGCCCTTTAAGCTTCATGACCTGCACATATATCCTGAGGACTACTGACATCCTGAAGCTTCCTTAATGCTCTTTTTCTCCTAATTAAACTTTTTATTGAATTTTCTTACCCTTTTAGTACTTGTTTTGATTCTCTTATGCGCAAATGACAAAAGCCTTGCACCAGCCATGTGATTCTCTATTTTAGAACAGTCCCACTTTGCAGGATTAGCCATTTTAATGACTTTAATCTCCTTTTTGAAAGTGATTTTTCTCATTCTGCTACATTCCTTTGATTGCATTAATGTAGAATTATTATTCTAACCATCTTTGCCAGACATGTCATACCACATCTAAAATGTATCTTCCCACTAAAATATTACTGTGGTAAAATACCTTACAATTTTCTCCTCAGTTCATTATAGATCTTTTCTTCAATTTAATATGGCAAGTTAAAATTAACAGGGCTATTATTCATTCCATAAAGAGATTAATGATAATGAGTTTTCCCTAATTTCTTCAGTTTAGGTATTCAGTAATTTAGTATCTTGTTTGTAAGAAATCCAGGTAGATTGTTTCTGGTGCTTTAAGTTTCTTCTAAAATTCTTTTAAAACTGTAAAAGTATGAGAAAATGCTGGAATAAAAAGAATCTAGAAATTAATCATGAAAATTGGTAAAAGGTCCGACTGAAGCTAACAAAAGGAGACAATCTTTGCATTCTATGTAAACACTTCCATTTTATGACAAATCTGGCTTTTCAGCCTTAGAAAGGTTAATTTTTTAAAAATCCAAATTGTATTAGCAAAGGCTTTGTGCTTTACTCACAAAGTAACACTAATACCAGCTTTCCTTGATTTTGCTTTCTAAATAGCCCACTATGTTTGGAGAGCAGCAGCTGGAGGGGAACGGGCTCTGTTTAAATATTAGACTGTTTTGAGGTAGATCTGTTCATTTCAGAGGAAAAAGAGACTTTCTAGAGATTTGTTCAGTTTGGACGGTGGGCCAGTGTAATGGTTGGCATAAGTGCATATGGATGTAAGGAAGTTAAAGCAGTTGGCCCAGCCAGTGTTACCACTGGATTTGGCCCATTGCATCTCAGGTTTCCGAGCTGAACAATGGAGCTTTATTCGGTGGAGGGGTTTGGAGAGCTCGGGCTTCTCCCGGCGCTGCCCTTCCTCCATGTGCAGCGGCTCCACACAAGGCACGAGCAGCCTGACTGCCAAGGGGAGGTACTTAAAATGCGCGCATTTTTACCAACATTTCTGCAAATAACATAAAATTATTATAACTACAGCCAGTGAGCCCGAGCAGTAACTAGCAAATGGTGTGATGCTTTTTCTCTTGTTGTTTTTCTCCTCTCTCCCCCTCTCCGTAGACAGCAGCAGCGGCAGCAAACGCAACATGTGCTGCCCTAGTTCAGGCCCAGCATCCCCTTCGTGCTCCCCTTTGTCTCCTTGCCCCTGGAGGAGCCCAGCTGGTGAGAGGAGGGAATTAGGCAGCCCTGAGCTACCGGCACCTCCCCGGGGCCCCTAATCCGGGCGCTGGCAGCCGGCTGCCTCTTTCCTCCGACGGCCCGTGGCCGCAGGTCCGTGGGGACGGAGCCCCGGATACGGCTGGCGGCAAAGCTGGGGGATGGCGGGGGCTGGGGGCTCCCTGGGGGCTCCGCAAAGCTGTGCTGGCAGCGGGGTGGGCGGCGGAGGTGGCTTAAATTGGGAACATGAGGCTTTGTTGCAGCTGCAGGGAGAGAGCCGTTCATGGTCGGGGGAGTGAAGCCTGAGAAAAGTTTACATAAAAATCAGGAGCTCGTTGTCTGTGTTTTAGGCTTGGGCTCCGCCAGATTTGGAGGAGCTAGTTGAGCACAAAGACCTTGAGCATCTTAGAAGCACGGATACTTGCTGAGAGTCGAGGTGCATTTTGGGAGCAGGAAGAAGCAGGTTCTCGGTGTCCAGCATCGCTCTGGAGCAGGAGGTTTAGCTAAACGGGGGAGCAGAGCTCTCTGGGAAGCGCGGGGTGCAGAGAGCGGACGCCTGACGTGGAAAATAGACATCCTCGTCGTGCGGGAAAAGTTGTTTGGGGTGTGGTTATTTGGTGTATTTTTTTTCCAAAGTAGCTGCTCTCTTTCTTTACCTGGGATGAAAAAGCAGGCGTTTGCCAGAGCAAACGGTGCTGCAGGAGCTGCCTGGTACGGTGGTGAAAGCCTCCTTAGCCGAGCCCTTCTTTGAGAGCTCCTCGCTGTACTTGTGCCTTCTCCGCTTGGTGACTCTGTAGTTGGCAGCCACGAGGAGTGTGTGTGTGGCAGCCTACACGCACAGTCAGGGATTTTTTTATTGGTTTGTTTTAGCAAAAGCTGAAGTAGGAACATTAAATCTTTTATAAGAACGGTGTATGTTGAGAACTGGCTCTTTTTTTGCAATCTCCAAGTGTTTATGTGGTCAGCACCTTCCATCATTTACACAAACTGTATTTTTGCTTCATTCTGTGGTTTCATTTGATATCAGACTAGTGGCATTTATGTTTCACTCAACATCTTTGCATTTATTGGAATTAGAATATTTGAACTCACTCTCTTCTGTTTCTTGTTAACAATTCTGTTAATGAAAGCTGACAACAGTTTATGTATTTTTCCTAAAATGACTGTGGGGCTGCTGGAGTTGGTGCTGTGTTTCTTTATGGTAATATGGAATTATGAAATATTTTTCAAAGCTTCATATTGAGTAAAGGAACTAGTTATTAAAACAGGGTTTGGGCCCTATTTTGGTTTATCCTAAACTTGATTCTTTTATGGTGTCTTGAGATCTTCAGTGATGATTTTCCTGGGCTCTTAAAATTTTGTTTGATTTTGTACCAAGAGGGCAACACTACCTTTTATTACAAGAAAATGTGGTAATGGAAGAGATCTCTTTGATTTTCTTGAGCTCTCTCAAATCTGATGCTTTTATTCCACCTAGATGTTCAACTCTGCCTTTGAGCAGCCTTTCATTCTGTTACAGTTTTGAGACAGAACTGAAGGATTTTTTAAATGGAGAAATTACTTAAAATCATCTCGATGTAGCATTTAACAGACCCACAAATTCACAGGTGATCACTTAACACTGTAGCTTTCTGAAATGTTTGTATTCCTTCATTGCACATTGTGTTTTGCTTTCTTTATTCATTGTTTATTGCTTTACAGTACAGTGAGCAGGTATTAAACCGGCTAAAGAAAAATGCTTTTTATTAACACTATATGTTGGCATATTTGTGAATTATGTATACAAATATATTTTTATTTCTCTTTCTCAAACCTCCTTTCAAATTCAAGAGGGTTTATTGGGTTTTTTCTTTCAGTTGATTTTTTTTTAATGCTGTAGTAGCAGAAGCCCATAGTGTTGTTGAGAGCTTTGTCCTTATTTCACAGATGCACTGGGAATTGTTTTTAATCTCCTTTCTGCTTTCCCATTACAGATGGTGATGACGACCCACAACTCTCCTGGGTGGCTTCATCTCCCTCCAGCAAAGATGTTGCATCACCCACTCAGATGATAGGAGATGGGTGTGATCTCGGCATCGGGGAGGAGGAAGGGGGGACTGGCCTGCCCTATCCCTGTCAGTTTTGTGATAAGTCCTTCATTCGCCTGAGTTACCTTAAAAGGCACGAGCAGATCCACAGTGACAAACTACCTTTCAAATGCACCTACTGTAGCCGGCTTTTTAAGCACAAGAGGAGTAGGGACCGCCACATAAAGCTTCACACAGGGGATAAAAAGTACCATTGCCACGAATGCGAGGCTGCTTTCTCCCGCAGCGACCACCTCAAAATCCACCTGAAAACCCACAGCTCCAGCAAACCATTCAAGTGTACTGTGTGTAAACGTGGGTTTTCATCTACCAGCTCATTGCAGAGTCACATGCAAGCTCATAAAAAGAACAAGGAACATATGGCAAAGACTGAGAAAGAGGTGAAGAAGGATGATTTTATGTGTGATTACTGTGAAGAGACATTCAGTCAGACTGAAGATTTGGAGAAGCACGTAATGACGCGCCACCCACAGCTTTCAGAGAAGGCAGATTTGCAGTGTATTCATTGCCCTGAAGTATTTGTAGACGAAAACTCGCTGCTCTCACACATTCATCAAGCCCATGCCAACAAAAAACACAAGTGCCCTATGTGCCCAGAGCAGTTTTCTTCAGTGGAGGAAGTCTATTGCCACTTGGACAGCCACAGACAACCTGACTCCAGCAACCACAGCATCAGCCCTGACCCAGTTCTGGGGAGTGTGGCGTCCATGAGCAGCGCAACACCCGACTCCAGCGCATCGGTGGAAAGAGGTTCCACTCCAGATTCGACCTTAAAGCCTTTGAGAGGACAGAAGAAAACCAGGTCTGTTGACAGAGAGGAAGGCCAGAACTGGTCTAAGGTTACTTACAGCTGCCCCTACTGCTCGAAGCGTGACTTCAACAGTCTTGCTGTTCTGGAGATCCATCTGAAGACCATTCATGCAGACAAACCTCAGCAAAGCCACACGTGCCAGATCTGCCTTGATTCCATGCCTACACTGTACAACTTGAATGAACACGTGAGAAAAGTGCACAAAAACCATGCCTATCCCATGATGCAGTTCAGCAACATTTCTGCCTTTCACTGTAATTACTGCCCAGAGATGTTTGCAGATATCAATAGCTTGCAGGAACACATCCGCATTACTCACTGTGGCCCAAATGCTACCCCTCAAGATGGCAACAATGCTTTCTTCTGTAACCAGTGCTCCATGGGCTTTCTGACCGAAGCTACTTTGACTGAGCACATCCAGCAGACTCACTGCAATGTAGGAAATTCAAAATTGGATTCCCCTGTCATTCAGCCAACACAGTCTTTTATGGAAGTTTATTCATGCCCTTATTGCACAAACTCCCCCATTTTTGGCTCCATCCTGAAGCTTACAAAGCATATTAAAGAAAACCACAAGAACATTCCTCTGGCACACAATAAGAAGTCCAAAGCAGAGCAGAGTCCAGTTTCTTCTGATGTGGAAGTCTCTTCCCCTAAAAGGCAGAGGCTTTCTGCAAGCGTAAACTCAGTGTCTAATGGTGAATACCCATGTAATCAGTGTGATCTAAAGTTCTCAAATTTTGAAAGTTTTCAGACCCATTTAAAGTTGCATTTGGAGTTGCTGTTGAGGAAACAGTCTTGCCCGCAGTGTAAAGAAGACTTTGATTCCCAGGAGTCTCTTCTGCAACATCTCACCGTGCATTACATGACAACTTCCACTCATTATGTTTGTGAGAGTTGTGACAAACAGTTTTCTTCAGTGGATGATTTGCAGAAGCATTTGTTGGACATGCATACTTTTGTGTTGTATCACTGCACCCTTTGCCAAGAAGTTTTTGATTCCAAGGTATCTATCCAAGTGCATCTGGCAGTCAAGCATAGCAATGAAAAGAAGATGTATCGTTGCACAGCCTGTAACTGGGATTTTAGGAAGGAGGTGGATCTCCAGATCCATGTGAAGCATAGTCACTTGGGTAATCCATCAAAGTCTCACAAATGCATCTTCTGTGGTGAGACCTTCAGCACAGAGGTAGAACTGCAGTGCCACATCACAACCCACAGCAAAAAATACAACTGCAAGTTTTGCAGCAAAGCTTTTCATGCCATCATCTTGCTTGAAAAGCACTTGCGGGAAAAACACTGTGTTTTTGATGCTAGTGCTGAGAATGGTACAGCTAATGGCATGACCCCAACAAACAAGAAGACAGAAGGGGCAGATATCCAGAACATGTTAATGAAGAATCCGGACACTTCCAACAGTCATGAAGCCAGTGAGGATGATGTGGATGCTTCTGAGCCCATGTATGGCTGTGACATTTGTGGGGCTGCCTACACTATGGAGGTCCTCTTGCAGAACCATCGTTTGAGAGATCATAACATCAGGCCTGGGGAGGATGATTGTTCTAGGAAAAAAGCAGAATTCATCAAAGGTAGCCACAAGTGTAATATCTGCTCAAGGACCTTTTTCTCAGAAAATGGCCTGAGAGAGCACATGCAGACCCATCGAGGCCCAGCTAAGCACTACATGTGCCCCATCTGTGGGGAACGCTTCCCATCGCTCCTGACCCTGACCGAGCACAAAGTCACTCACAGCAAGAGTTTGGATACAGGGACATGTCGGATCTGCAAAATGCCACTGCAGAGCGAGGAGGAATTTATCGAGCACTGCCAGATGCATCCAGATCTCAGAAACTCCCTCACTGGGTTTCGCTGTGTTGTCTGCATGCAGACGGTCACCTCTACCCTGGAGCTGAAAATTCATGGGACGTTCCATATGCAGAAACTGGCAGGAAACTCTGCAACCTCATCGCCCAACGGCCAGGCCTTGCAAAAACTCTACAAGTGTGCGCTGTGCTTGAAGGAGTTCCGGAATAAGCAGGACTTGGTAAAGTTGGATGTGAATGGCCTTCCCTATGGCCTGTGTGCTGGATGCATGACCAGGAGCACCAATGGACAGTCTTCGAGCTTGACTCCACAGGAGGTGAACGAGAGGCCATGTGGCAGCCTGAGGTGTCCCGAGTGTAGCGTCAAATTTGAAAGTGCTGAAGACCTAGAGAGCCACATTCAGGTAGACCACCGAGACCTGACACCTGAGACCAGTGGCCAAAGGAAAGGTACCCAGACGTCCCCTGTTCCCAGAGTAAGTACAGCTGAACTTTAAAGTGTCTGAGGGATAAAATGTAGATCTTCAATGTGATCTGATATTATTGTTTTTTAGTTGTTACTTTATCAAATCACTTGTGCTACTAAAAAAACCCAGCAAAACAGGAGGAAGGGTAGAGTAATGCATGTAGAACAATCAGAAGTTGCTCAGCCTCACAGGGGCCTTAATTCCTAGTAGCAGCATATCACATCTTTTACCACAGAACTGCCCTAGATTTACCAACAGAGAGCTGAGACACTTGGGCAGTGGGGATTGAGTTTGTCCATGAATTCTGATTCTATCGAACTGGCAGATCTGGAAAAGCTGTGGCAGTTCAATGAAAAATGGAGATTCTGAGTACCCAAAACACTAGAAAAATCTAATCTGTCATATTTGAGGAATGAGATTATTTCTTACCAGGAAAATAATAATGGACAGGAGGATATAGGAACTTGTGAGGGAAAATGTAGTGAATTACATACTACCCCCCCAAATTCTCACCTAGGCCAAACTTCTGTGCTAAAGAGGTTGTCCTTAGGAGTGTCTGTCGGAGGGAACGTTTTGAGGTTGCTTGGAGGTCTGTGTGCATTTGTGTGAGCTTGTTTGTGTGTGTGTGATTTTAAAAGTGACTTTAAAAGAACCTGCTTCATGGCCCTTCTGCAGGGGATAAGTAGTTTCTTAGCAAATCTGGACATTGTCTAATGCAGATTACATAAAGTGTGCTGTCCTTGACTTTTTGCAGGTAGCCTGCTTTCCCAATTTTTAGCTTACAAGTTACTTGGGAACATGCAGATCCAAGTAAGGTTCCAGAAGCCTACTCAGGAGATTAATATCATTTGCAGTTTATAGTCTTTTAAAATTATTTGTTGACGTTTTGGTTCAAGAATGGGCCAAGTCAGTCCTTCCTCTGTCAGGAACAGATGGAATGAGAAGTGGATTTTGGAAATCTTCTCAGGAGACTAACAGCAGACACATCTGAGTATTGATATCATCTGACATTTTTAATTAAACATGATGGGGTGAGATTTTCAAAAGTATCTAAGGAAATTAGGCACCCAACTCCTAATGAATAATTCCAGCTGTAGATGCCTGTTTATGTCAATCTGCTAATTAAAGCACCCACAAACACATCTTACTGAATTAAAAGCACCTGAAAATACCATCCATCCAACTAGAACACCGGAGGCTTGGTAAGTAAGAGAGGGTCATAAGTATGTCCCAAGGACGTGGAGTGAGGTGCCTCCAAGGGAGCTGGTGCAGGTTGTGCCCCTGGCAGGAATTGTTATCCCTGCTCCATGTGGGGCTGTGTGGGGCAGCAGCACCCAGCTGAGCTGGGCTGAGCACGGCCATGCTGGAGCAGTGCCCTGATCCAGCCTCCTGAGCCAGTCCCACAGAAAGCTTGATTTCTTTTCTTGTTTTCTCTCTTTTGGTAAAACCACTGGATATTGTTCCCTTTGGGTGTGACTAGTCCTCCAGGCACAGGCAAATAATTTTGCAGAAGAATGAGGAATGGAAATATCCCTCCTTTGGTGTGATACCTAGGTCTGGCTAGGTCATTGTCCTTCTTCCTCCTCAGGCCTTTATTTTCTTCTAAATTCTTTAAAAATATCTCTGTTTTATTAGGTAGGACTAATTCATATTGCTGAGCCTATGGAATTGCCTTTCCCTTCCTATCAGCTAGCAGAAAACATTGCCATTTTCTGTTTTATTTCTTGCTTTAACTCTTTCTTTTCAGTGAAAGCTTCCATACTTGTTCTCTCCAGGGAAACTTTTAAGTTCTGCAATAAAGTAAATGCTTTGAATTTCATCCCATGAGGGAAGTTCTGAGTTTCTTTGCAGAAGATAATGAAAAATCAGCATTTGTGACAATGGCAAATGGTACCTTACTGGTGTCTGTGGCCTGCACATATGCTAATAACAGAGATAAGCATCCCAGGAATATATATATTGTTATTAGGAATAACTCACTATCTTAGCCTTCATTATAGGTACATGACCTGAATTTTGATATCAGTTCTCTTGAAAACTATTGGTGTTTTACTCAGGTTTCTGAAGGTAATGAGTGTCCTTTGTGTTTGCCTAGTACAGGGATTTCCAAAGAATTCTACTGGCTTCTAAATGGTGATACATCTCTGCATTCAAGAACAGTGTTTACTTAACTTCATTGCCTTCCTAGCAAAGCTAAGCAAGTTGAGCATGAACTCTATTGTTATCTTGTTACTGTGCTGCACACAGGTAAAATACCACTTTACTGGAGCAATCTAAAGTGTACAATGCATGCAGAGTGGTCTGCACATGTTCAGAAAAGAGCTACTTCTCTCAATTCTTGAATATTTCTACATTTCATTTTTTAAATATCTCATTGATTTTTCTTTCTTAAATACAAAACCAGTTGAAGATTAGGACAAGGTACAGTCAGAGGGAACATACAGGTAGATTAGATTTTTAAGTAGTAGGTATATATTTCAGAGTAAATAAGGATAGGCAGACTGAAATCCAAGCAAATAGAAAAGAAGATGATAATAACATATAAAATCTGTAACTTCTTTCCATGTCAGAAGTCACTCCACCAGCTGTTACTTATTTTTTATAGAAGAGCTGAGTGTAGAAACCTAAAGGAATTTCAGGGAAAAAAACTGAAATGAAGATCTAACCCCAAAGTGAAAAAAAGGGATAAAACAAATATTAGCCCTAGATGAATAAAGAGTATTTGAGAAGAAAAAAGCAATTCAACAATTCCTTCTTACTGTAGGTATTTAAGTTTGTGTATATATGCAAGTGTATATAGCACCACAAACGAAATATTAATATTTTGTTATGTTTTGTTTTGATTTTTTCACTATGGAATTATTTGAGGTTTTATTCTGAAGATTGGTAAGAGATAACTAGAGGAGCATTGAAAAATACTCAGAATTGCTTGGCAGGCTTGGTTTTTTAATCTATAAGAATGAAAGAAAGCACATAACCCTTGAAAATCTGGCTGCATTCTGTCTTCCTCACATTTTACTACGGCCAACAAACAGGAAGAAGTATTGTAAACACAAATTGATCATGTTTGTTTCTAGGATGCCTGCCTAGGATCCATGCATGTTGATCAACAAGACATTTCAAGGCAGACATAGTTTTTGCTGTGTGTATATGGCAACATCCTCTTTGGAGGATTGTTTTTGGGAGTTTTAGGACAAGTCAGTGGTCTTCTGCAAGAGACATCACTAAGAGGAACAAATAAAATACATCTTCGTAGTAAAAGATTTCTCTAACATTCATTTTTGTTTCAGTTATATAGTTTTATTTGAGCTGTTTTGTTTGGATAGGACTGAAAGTGTTTTTTCAGATGAGCATCACAAGTAAAGGTGACACAAGAATAGTTCAGGGCCTTTTTTACATTACATTAAGATCTCATCAGAGGTGATGCTTTCCTGTGTTTCTGATATCTTTCTGTGTGTAGCAGCTGCAGTTTTGAGTACATTTTATTAATTCATTTTCACGTACCTTCTAGAGGAATGTGCATATCTTGAGAAATATGACTAATTGTTTATTATTGAGATTTTTCATTTCCTAGTACTGCAGTCACATTTCAAGCTGTTCTTTCTCTTACACAGATTTATCTTTATTTTGTACCACAGGTATCATGAGGAATGCTTGTTTAACATTGACAATGGCAAATGTTTAGACTTCACTTAAGTTTTCATCTTGAACGGTGTTACTATTTTTAGCCCACTTAGGTTATTTGGACTGAAGAAGCAGAGAAGGTAGCATAGAAAGTTGGAAGAATAAACCCTATTGTGTTACTTTATTCAGTTTCTTTTCTCCTGCACACTTTCTTGGACTCAGTTCCTTCTCTTTGTTCTCCCCCACAATCCTTCTCTTCCCTTGTAAATCCACCTGAATGGAGGAATATTTTCTTTGTAGAACAGGAAACTATTTCCAGATTTAAAGGAGGATAGTCTGGAAAACCCACGGGAACAATAGATACTTCAGAAAAGAAAACAGAACCCTCTGTTGTTATTACTACAGTTTTGTGCCAAGACTAGAATTAAATATCTTGCATTTGTGGGGAATGAGCTCTCAGCTGAAGGCCTGCTCATCTGGTCTCTTTTATCACCTAGATGCCATCACCTAGATTCTGTTAGCTCCTCAGAGTATGGGCACCTTCGTTGTCACCACTTGTGAAGATAAACCTTTAAAAAAAGATAACCAA
The DNA here is from genome assembly GCA_013400775.1 of Chaetops frenatus. NCBI lineage: Eukaryota > Metazoa > Chordata > Aves > Passeriformes > Picathartidae > Chaetops > Chaetops frenatus. Next base: position 404,730 of record VZTR01031752.1, on the reverse strand, counting down.
TCCATCAATAATGTTCATAAAGCAGAAAAAATGGTAGTAGAAGATCATATTTGGTACCACAACTAATTATAGTTGTATTAAAACTAGTGCTCCCCATTTACTGATAAGGGAAGGACGTTTTTTGATACTCTTAAAGGCAATTATTAATGAGCCAAAAAAATCAGCTCTTCCACCTCTTGCATATACATTTGGGTGCTAATCTAGCTACAGTTATTTTGAGATCTGTATAAGCCATTTATTAACCTCACTCCATGTCAAGTAAGGTACCCTGTTACAGGAGCCATCACCTTGCTTAAGCTACTCGTTTGCATGCATGGGTCTCAGCTGAGGCTAAAGGTAGCACTGAGAGGAAATCTGAAATCTGCAAGGGCTCCTCAGGCCAAGCAGAGTGTTTTATATGATTGTGAAATGGTGTGGAGGAGTTAGCACTGGGTCTGTGGATAAACAAAGACATCCTGTCTCCAGATCTGTTAGTAAGTAGCTTTCAGAATCACCAACATCAATTAAAAAATGAATCATTTGTCTATTTAATGTAACTTTGAAGGCTTCAGAGTCAGGCTGAAATACTGTCCTCTAGCTGGTTACTGAGGGAACCCTCGTAGCTGAGATAAGCATTGGACAAGGCACAGAATTTAGCTTTGAAGTTGTAAGGAAGAGGAAGGTTTCAAGTTTTAAAGGTGACCATGTGACCACATGAATCAGTCACTACCCAATCCTATTTTGCTCTTTCAAAGTTTTTAGTGTTTTGTTTTGTTTTTGAAGTTAGGAGCCCTCAGCATGTGTGTGCCAGTGTGTTTGAGATGTATGTGTGCTGCGCTCGTCTGCCAGAAAAGATTCCCCAGAAAGAGTGCTGCAGAAATCCAGCTGCTTTTCCATTAACAGCCTTGATTTCCAAATGGACTCCAGGAGGATACTTTCTTGAGCTGCCTAGGGATAACTAGCCAATCCAAACTATTTCCTTTTATATGGTTGGCTGTGTCAGCTTTCGGCCAATGGAGTATAGCCTTCTTCCTATTATCATGTTAATCACCCATTGTTGTTTTAGCCTAGAAAGCCCTGCCTAAGCAAACACAGACTGGTACAGAATTCATGGAATATGCCTAACTTCCATAGACTGGTGCATTTGTTGTTATGATGTTACAGGCTGTTCATTAACTTCCAGCAGGCTACCTTGTTCTCACTGATGACATGGGAAGTAGTTAGGCTCTTGGTAGCACCTAATTTGTTCTTTCCTCAGCAGGTGCTTGAAGGAAATTGGATCCCATGCACAGAGGGTGTGACAGCAACTCCACTGTTTAACTCAAAACTTCTGACTTACTACTGCTGTCCTAAAAATGGGGTTCTATACCTGGGTGTGGGGTGGAGGCTGAAGAAAAAGTAATGTGCATCTAAAAGTACACAAAAAGTACTCCCAAAATGTTTCCCTTCAAAAGATTAAGAGGGTGTTGTTTACTGAACTGGGTTTCTCAGTGCTGTTAGCTTGGGGTTCTCTTCCATCCCTCAGCTGAGCTCGTGGCCAACACCCAGAGATTTCATGTGTGTTCTGCTGCCACCAGCTCTGGCCATGGGGATGCAGACCTCATGCTTGTTCTTAGTGGAAAGTGTTGCAGTAGGAATTATTCTCCAGAAACAAGTAGGCACAAAAGGCCCAATTTTTCTAAATTACACGTCAAAAGATGTCTATGTAGATAGCATATTCCCGTGCAGTAAAAAAGCATCTACATCAGAGGAAAGCACCATACCCCTGCTTTGGAAAATAAGAGTTTTTGCAAGTGTACAAAAGCTTAGCCTTCATGTTTTTTGGTTCTTTTTCCTTTTTTTTTTTCCTGAGTTGGATGTCCAGCTTGTCATCATGCAGTTTAATTTCTGCAAATGGTTTCTTGGATTTTTTTTTTCCTGCCACGTTGCACAAGTATACGCATCACTGTAAATCTGAGTGCAAACCCCATTTTCCCTGTTTGAATAAATGGTTCATGTAATTGCCTCTTCACACTGTCTCCTGACTTCTGCAGCTAGGCCTCCCTGGTATGACTTTGAGATGGAGAAAATATAAACAGATTGTACCAGGAAACAGTTCTTTGTGGTAATACAGTTTTTTCAAGACTTCTGATTAGAGGCCAAAAGAAAAATGCATTTTTTCCTTCAGTTCCCCAGGTAATTACAGGTGCTCTGCCTACACTGTTGAGTTTAATGAAAGGTGGAATTTTTTGAGAAAGTTGATCTTACTCTGAAAACAGTTACTTTTCTGTCTTTTATTTCACTCTGGGAGAATTTTACTGCCCTGGGTTAAATGACAGGAGCAATCTCATTGTGGCTGAAGTACTCAGTCAGATTTTCAAGTAGTATAAATTGAAATTTTCTAAATTGAAATTAAAATTTCTCCTAAAGCAGGTTGTTGATTAGAGATTGTGTTTATGGTCCCAGAAAAGCCTGGCTTGGGGATATATGAGCAAAAAAAGCCTCAGTGGAGGAAATTTGAAGCATGTAACATGCTATATTCATGATCACACTTGCCTCATGCTAAAGTGCAGTTTTCTCTAATCTCTTTTTGGTTATTAAACAGAAAAAGACCTATCAATGCATCAAGTGCCAGATGACCTTTGAGAATGAGAGAGAGATACAAATCCATGTCGCTAACCATATGATTGGTAAGACATTCTTTACACTAGGCCACTCATTGGCTGCTTGTTTTTTGCTACTCTTTGACATTCACTATTCTAATAACCTGTTAATATTCTTGCTTTAATTAATTTTTTTATTTTTCAAGGAAAATGATTTTGATGTAATGATTCTTCACTTCAAAGCTTTTTAAATATGTGTTTATAAAAGTGTTACTGCTGAGCTTTCTCCTTATCCTTTTGAGTCCTCATGTAGCATTTTCATTTATATTAAAATAAAACTTTTGACAGTATCTTCCATTTGATAGCATAAATTTCTCTCTATCTGTGTAAAAAGTACTTGCCAGTTGTCAACCACTTAGAAGCAATTATGTTTCAATTTTGTATGTCATGACATTGAACAGAAGTAACTGCTAGCATTTTCCCAGCTAAGTGTGGTGAATTCCTGAGGAACATTGTCAAAACAAAACACTTACAGAGTTATTTCAGTGGGTTTTTTCTACTTTTCCCAACAATTCTGGACTTCAGAAAGTTCAGCTTTTCAGACATACAAGTGTTTTAAAAATCAGTGCTTTCTGCCTTCCAAGACAGTCCTGTCACAGGAGTTAGTAAAAGCATTCTTGTAACCTGATGGGTTGTATTTCTGCTGCAGCTGTATGATTGCTTCTCTGATGAACACAAAGAAAGGGTTTTTCCGGTATGGGCAGATGTTATAAATATATGTGTTGGCCCAAGAGGTCAGTTTATTTTGGTGCATAGACCACAAGAAGATATTTACACGTGCCACTGTAGGCATGTGTTGGATGAGACCCTTCAAGGACCTGACAGTGCTCTCTGTGTCTCATACATTCATATGCAGCATTTATATCCCATAAGCATAATGGTTTTCCTTCAGTAATTATACATTTAGGAAATTATTCTCCCATCAATTCAGGTATGTAGCTCCTATTAGCTTTGAAGTGGATTATGCATAAATACCAGAGAGAGAGGAATATGGACTGACACAGTCTTCAAACCCCCACCCCCAAATGAAAAACATACATGTCAGTCAGAATAATTTTCATCCAAGAGCTAGGCAGGAGTTTTAAGTTAATGTCAAGCAGGTTAAGATAAAGATATCTAAAAATGTTTGCTTTTGTAGCAGGTGTTAATGTAATCTCTTGTTTGCAAGCTTGAAGAGTGAGATCCTTGTTAATTGGACCATGGTGATTTCATGTGGCTCCCTCCTAGATTTTAAGAAAAAATTCCTTAGCAAGCTTAGCACTTGTTTCAACCTTATTTGTGATCCCGTAGCTAATAAGTGGTTTTTAAATACAAAGATAATGAAATGCTGAGTTAAGGTTCTGCTTGATTCAGAAGGGGAATTATTTTTTTTCTTTTGGAAAAATGTAATTTCTTCAATTTCCAGTAACTGATATGTGAAGTTTATTTATGTATATCCTCATATTAGTGCTGTCTAGAATAACATACAATTATACACATGACCTTACAAAGTTCTTAGTACCATTGGAAAACTACAAGTGTAGAAGGCATAGGAGGCTCAGAAAATTGTGGTGCTGCTATTTGTGAAGAGTGTACCCATTGTTACCTTGAAGCTATACATCAGTTACTCTAATAAGAACTCTGTATAGTACAAAGGTGCTATGGGCCCAGTTCTGTACATGCAGAATGTTGTAAATACCAGGATGTGGTAAGAAAATATGTGATAATTCCACCGTGGTGTCATATCTTCATGTTGCTTTGCTGAGGTACAGACTGAGCCATTAAGTTAAGGTCATCATTGCTTTTAATGGTTCAGTTTAGGAAACAGCAAAGTGTTAGAAACCTTTAATATGGAGCCAAACTTCCTCTCACTCTGGGCATCTCAGTTCACAATGCTTCTGGTACCCCTCTCCTTCAGGAGATGAAACTACTCACAAAAAACGGTGTTTCTAGTGAGTTTTCTCATTGGTATTTGTTCTTTACTGGGGAATACTGAAGGGAAAAGGAGAGGCTAGATGTCAGCATTTCTCAAGCAGCAAACGCTGTGCAGATTTTTGGTGTTAATTTACATAGTCCTGGGTCAGTAACAGAAGGGAGAGTGACTAACTGCCTCCTGTGCTTGCTCCTGTCTCCCTTGGTGATAGCCTGAGTGCTTTGTTCCCTTATTCAGGCCTTAGGACAGACTGGCATGTGCCTCCTTACTGCTCAGGCTGGTTTATCATTGGTAAGTCATGCAAGAGTTTCCCTTCTCTGTGTCGGACCAAGTCTAGCCAGATGGGCAGCAAGAGAAGGAAGCTAATACAGCAGCTTCTGCAGCCCAGGTCTAGTTCATAGGAATTATAATGTCATCATTGTCAATTTAAGTTCTACAGATGAGGACTTGTTTGTGCTGGGGGGACACTGAGATCGCAGGGTGAACATAGAGGTTTTTGGGAGACAGGAGGAGCTTGCCCTCAGACCGTGTGCCCTCAGGAGCTTCAGCTGGCTTCATCTCAATGAACTTGTATCTGTCTAAAGTTAAGGTGTCTGGTTTAATATAGTCATTGAGATGCTGTCTGGGGAAAATGAATGATTGATACCAATCTAAGATAAGAGTTTGAGTAGGATAAGCATTTCCAGGGAGAGATTTTTATCTCTCTCTTGAATTTGAGGAGAGCCAAGACAATGAAGTTAGCCTTGACATGTAATTTTTAGGTAAAAAAATCCCTTGGCTTTGGTAATCCAAGGCCTCTCAGCAGCACTTTCTTCTCATACTTTGAGAAACACAAAATCAATAGTTGAGATATCTTAAGCACTTGCTTACGGTTTTATTGCTGCTCAAGTGACTGTCAACAAAGGAATCCCTGCTCTGTAGCAGAAATACCTCTTAGGTAGCAGTGTCCATAATATGATTAAAGAATTCAATTATTTTTGACATCATAATCTTAAAAACTGCATCCAGTTAAGTTGGCTGTGCCTCCCTCTTCAACCTCTCAGATTCCCAGTCTGGAGCTGGAGGCCCTGTTCATAATTCATGGAGGTAGGGGGTTTATTTTTTTCAAAGCAGTATGCAGGGAATTTTCAGTGCTACTCCCACACACCGCTTTGAAAAATTACCCTGCTGCACTCTAGCCCTTCATATCCTGTGCACAGAGGCACATTGGGTCCTTCAGGGGGTCCCCAGGGAAGGAGCAGGCTGGATCCATCCCCAGAGGAGGGAAACGGGAGATGTTTTGTTTCAGTTTACGCTGGGGCCTGTAGCAGGGCTCTGTGCGGCAGAGCGGGCCTCCTCAGCTGGGGTTAGCCAGGAAGGGATCTGTTTAGGAAGGTTTTCAGCCTGGGGCGGGGGGGAATAGTTAGGCTTGGAATTTTTAGAGAGCAGCGGTCTTTGAAACATTGCACCGATTGGGGCTCCTTTGAAACATTTCCATGCCCACAGAAAGGGGATCCCCCTTTGAAACATTTACAGGCATTGGGGAGTCCACCCGGGACTATATCAAAAACTTTCAGTAGTTCTTGCTGCCTCTGTACTTGCTTACCTCCTGTTGCGCTGACCTGGCAATGTTTAAAGCGTCTCCCCCTTCTCTCCACACCTACCTCTGCCTCTGATGTGCTGTCTCTATTAGATGCAGGGAGGATGGGCCTGCGCGGCCCCGGGCTCCGCGGGGGGCACTGAGCAGCCATGGCAGCAGCCAAAGCGTGGAAAGCTCTCAGTGCAGCCTCTGCCCAGGGGCCGGGGCAGCCCTGGAGCCTCCGTCTCCAGCACAGGGCCACCGCCAAGTCCCCGTGTGGGCAGTGGCTGCTCCCATCCTGCACCGACCAGGGAAATCCGCTCCGAGCCCTGCACAGGGAAATAAGGATTAGGCCCAGGGCTTTCCTGTTGGGTTTTTACAGCTGTGCTGTTCCCACAGCCAGGCTGGGTGTCCTAATTGATATTTTTCAGGGTGCACAAAATCCCGCCGACTTGTTCTCCAGGTGGGTCAGGTTGTCCATATCAGGGGGAAGTGTATTTGGATCCCTGCCAGAGTTCTGGGCTCTTTGGATTAGAGAAATGGACACAGCGTTGCTTCCCTCTGTCTCAGTTAAATGAGGGATATTTTCCATTTAACGTTCAAAGAAGATGAGCAACTGTCCCAACTCTTCTTTCTCCATTCTCCAAGAAAGTTTCCAGGTAAATGTGCATAGGCAGTTTAACTGGGGCTCGGTTAGTGCTGGAACAGGGAAAATGATTCCTGGTTTGTGCTCTAACACTGGGATCGCTGTAACATTCCTCTTGCCTCTGGCTCCAAAGGAATGTAAGCGTTTGTGGGCTCATGAGAGGCTGTCCCAGTGCTGGGAGCTGGGCAGAGCCCTGCCCCGGTGCCGCTCCCATCCTTCCCCGTGGAATTGCCAGCGCTCCCCGCCAAGATCCACGAATGAGCACTGGTGAGCAGGGCAGGAGGGCGCGGGCTGGAAGTGTTTGTGCGGGGAGCATGAGGCCCTGCTGGTGCTTTGGGAGCCGCTTTGGGGACAGAGGGGAGTGCTGAAGGGAAAGCTTCCAGAAGTCACAGTGAAATTCTTCTGCGGTCCAGTTCTTGAGCTGAAGTTGGATCAGTTCCCCCTGTTTGATGGGATGGGGCTGACAAAGTTAAACACCGTGTTTGGGAGAGTTTTCTGAGTACTGCCCCAAGCCACGGCACATCATACATTGTGTGTAACATAGGACTCCAAGGATCTTAATTACCTTTCCTGTCCTTAGAGATCATGTTTCAAGCTCTGGAAACACTCTGCCAGAATTAAACACAAAGAGAAGGGGAAACATCCATCCACAGTTATATTTCTTTCAAATGCATACAAGTATTTGAAACAAAACAATGGCCATCTATAGGTTTGTTATTTTGTTAACATTTAAAAATAACATACTATTTTAAAATAACAAAGCAGGTTGAATGCTTGGAAAAGGTCAAACTGCAATAATAACGACACTAATAATTTTCTGAAAAGCAAAAATTTCAAAAACTCATTTTATGTTTGGAAGAATTAACAGTTGATTCCAAGCTCAGTCACTGCAATGAAACAGTACAGAGGTGAATGGGTTGAGAAAGTACTCAAAATCAAGCATAAATCAATATATAACCACTTATATTTTCATTTTCTGTTTAAAAATGGAAGCAGTTTTACCTTTTGATTTATATTTCATAAAACATAAAGTTCATAAACTTAGATCTTAACAAAATTGCTAATTTATATACTATATGAATAAAAATTCTGACTCATTCTGGATGGTCCTGAATGCCCTCCTGTAGATTCTGAGTGCATGTGTATGTGACAAGGATGTAGTTAGGGATCATTTTTGCAGAACTGACTTGTATACATAAGAAGAGGCTTAGTCCTGGCACCTCTGATGAGGATGTGAAGCATTTCTTATACTCAGGCCAAATCTTGCAAAGCACTTTGTTCTTCATTTTCATTGAGATGAGGACAGCTAATGCTTCTCAGAATCTCTCTTAAAATAAAACATATTTTATTTTACATCAAATAAATGCAGTCAATATTGGAACTTTAATTCTTGTAAAATTCCTATTTCTTCAGACCTAAGGACTTTTGTTAGTTAAAGCATGTACATGGTAGCAATGATGATGACATTGTAAAGCAGTATCTTAGTGATAGCTTTCAGGCATTAAGGCAAACAAAAATATGCCAGATTGTTTTTGAAGCATTATTTGCAAATTATCAACAGGAACATATTTCTAGACTCAACTGCTGAATGTGTGAATTAATTATGGACACATTAGGAACTCAGAAATGTTTTTTTAACTTTGATGTTTGTAAAGCATATTCCAAGTAATTGCTCTTTTAATGCAGAATTGAAGGTACAACCTTCTTATATTTACCCAGTACTTGCTTCAATATCCGATTCTACGTGGACTTGCCTTAATGAACAGTATGTACTAGACTTTGCTTTTGCCTATTGAGAAAGACTGATTTTAGAAAAAACATGTTAAGTGTGCTTACCTTTTGAGATGAACACATCCAGGGTGTCACCCTCCACCTGTCCCTGGGAGTCTCAGTCCCAGGGATTGGGTGGGGTCCTGCTGGTGCTGATGTGAGAGGCTTTGCCCAGGGGGAGCCTGCTGCTGGCTGGGGCTCCTGGGCACAGGCATCTGCTCATGCCAGTAAGGGTCTCCTGTTATTTTTCCCAACTCCTAAGCCCTGTGCTTTTGTTGGGTTTTTTTTTTGCATTCATTACTTGTAGCATTAACCACATGTGCAAGTCATTAAATGTTGTAATGAGTATAGAGTATTAGAGGCTAGATATATTTGTTTTCCAAGGCACACTTTTTATCAGTGTAGTCCCACCGAAAGCCAAGTTGCCATTGCTGACAGACAGAAGCAGCTCTCTTTACTTCAGTATAAACAAAATTTGCCTTAATATAATGTATTGCTTAATTTGTTTCTTACTTTGAAACTTCAAAACATTGTGTTTTTACTGTTTCTTCCTTTCTAGGGCTGGAAAATTGATTATCCAAAATCTTAATAATTTTATCCAGTTGTCCTGTGCAGATGTGGCCTCCTGCAATTGCTATCTATGCCTATTTGTTCACACAAATTACTCCATTTCATGAAAATGCATTTTGTTTTGCTTGTTTATCAGGAAAGAAATAACATTTCCCTTAATGTATTCATTCACATATTCCTTTTGCATTTTTCATTTCATTTACAACTTGGTAATAGTAGTTCAGTTTTCACTGACATTTTTATAGCTGCTATGACAACATTCCTGTTTTGCATGATACATGCATAATGGGCAATGATCACAGTGTTACATTGCTTTCATTCTTTCTTAACTGTGTTAAGATTCCTTACAGCCTCCAAACTCAATTTTCATATGCAGTGATGATTACACCTGTTTAAACATTTTCCTGGTAGTTTCATATTTATTCATAAAGGGAGCAGTTGATAAAACACCTTTTCTGCAATCAGTCTGAGTTTTAAGTGTGATATTTCTTCAAAGTTATCATTAACAAGCACCTCAGTCTAGTCCCAGCCTTTCAACATCAGCTAGACAGTGTAGCAAAAAATGCTATTTTCAGTAAACTTTGCCCTGTGTAGAAATATTTTTTTCTGAATATGTAACTTGATCTTCATTTTATTAACTCTATTAACTTTGAAAACTGTTTTATGATTGTATCTAAAAGTCTGCAGAGATGGTTTCTGCCTTATTCTCAGATATTTTATATGCATATGGCCATGTATTTCTAAGTTCACAAACAAATTTCTTAGCCCCTCTTTGCTAGTCTTCAATCTGGAAAAGAAAGCAAGTCCTCACCATATGGGGCTTGGGTTCTTTCTGCAGATGGTGAAATGACTCTGCTTTCTGGTGGAGAGGTCAGCACCCCTCTGTGTCCTACTTCTGAGGAAAAACCACCAGAATATTTCTTGGGGGTGGAAGAAGGAAAAAAATCCACTGCCATTTCTAAGTGCAGTCTTCAGACTTCATATAAGTAATGTTCTCAGGACATTGTTCTCTTCATGTGAATTGTGGGACTAATGTCTCTATTTTTTCTGTCCTTAAAATTTAGGTGTTGATTTCTTTGTGGGAGCTTATAAGCAAGCAACAGTTTTATCTGGATAATGTAGATGTTATCCCCCTTTCTTCTTTATTCATTTGTTTGGAAATATCTGCTACCAATACCACCTTTTTTGACTGACAGAAAACTTAGTGACTTTTTCTGAAAAATAGATGATCTATGAGAAGTGAATAAAGAACAAAGGAATGAATGTTTAGTGAAGCTGGAAAGACACCATAATTGGGTTAGTTAGGAATTAGCTTTGGCAGAGTTATAAAATACTCATTTTACTTCTTTGGGGAAACATAGACAAGGTTCCAGACTGTTTCCAGTCATAGGAAAATGGGAGAATAATGTATTTATTATCAGTAATCTATAGTTAAATTCATTTTCTGATGATAAAGTTCTGGATTTTACTCTTTCTGAATATGTGGTTCAATATTCATCACTTTTGAGCACATAAAAATGTTTATTTTTATTCTTTTGATTGCAGAACAACCCTCTGGTGAATCAGTAAGGGTACTGGTGTGCATATGTTGAACCCTAGTTCTAGTTATCTGAGAAAAAGGGTTTGTTCATATTTTAAAGGTCCAAATTTGTACCTTCTGTTACTTGGGAAGTAACAAAGTGAGGCAGTTGTACTGTTGCCTTTAATTATAGTTTAAACTCAACAGCATCCTTAACCTTGAGGAAGATTTAATCTGGTCTCCTGGAACAAGAGGTTACCAGCTGACATGACCCTTAAAAATTATTTCTGTTTTGTGATAGCTGGCAAGCAAGTCAAATCAGACAAAGCCCTCCCTGGATGCTCTGTTTGGGGTACTGGTATCTTTCTTTTTTTAGTTTGTGGAGGAAAACTTTACTACCCTGAGGTTCCCTACAACTGATCCCCATGAAGAAAACCCATGTAAACTTTTTAAACACTTGTGCCTTCCTTTTATATTTGAAGGCTCTTGGCACAGATAAAGCCTTTGCACAACTGGTCTCTGCAGATGTGCTGCTTCGTTGTCACAGACTTTGTTCAATTTATTAGTAACTATTGACAGCTTTGTGCCTTTTTAAGAATCAGAAGGATTTTAATAGAATATTTTGACTTGGCAGAGTCATTGTGTGCTATTTTTAAAATTAAATTTCTTTTTTGATGATTGCACAATAAGCTTGAGGTAGGGGACTTCTGGTTGTCCCTGTCGGATCAGACTTCCCTGCAGTAATGTCAAACTCTAAAGAAGTGGCAAATCATGGTTTTGTCAGTGAAAAATGTTTTGTCCTGCCACAACTGAAGAAACCAAAAGAAATCATGTAGGAATACCATGGTATTCTAAAGACAGACCTCCATAGCAGGGCAAAACTCCTCATTGTAGTTTCATAGTTATCTTTTTCACCCATTTCATAGAATCATAAAATCACTAAGGTTAGAAAAGACCTCCAAGATGGAGTCCAGCCTTTGACCAAACACCACCTCAGACCGGAGCACTGAGTACCACGTCCAGTTGTTTCGTGAACATTACCAGAGGTTGTGACTCCACCACCTCGCTGGGCAGCCTGTTCCAATGCTTACCCACCCCTTCAGTGAACAAATTTTTCCTGATGTTCAACCTGAACTTCCCCTGAGCTTGGCACCATTTCCTCCTCTCCTGTCACTGTTGCCTGGGAGCAGAGCCCGACTCCCATCTGGCTGCACTCTCCTGTCAGGGAGTTGCAGAGACCAAGAAGGTCCCCCTGAGCTTTCTTTTCTCCAGGCTGAGCCCTCCTCGCTCCCTCAGCTGCTCCTCATCAGGCTGACTCTCTAGATACTTCACCAGCTCTGTTGTCCTCTGGACATGCTTCATCCCCTCAGTGTCTTTACTGAACTGAGGGGCCCAAAACTGGACACAGGACTCGAGGTGTGGCCTCACCAGTGCCCCGTTATGGGGAGACAATCACAGCTTTGTGTTGTGTGGTTTGTCCTGCTGGCACAAGCCCAGGGACAGATGGGGTGAATGAGGTGTAGATCTCATGGGGAGGACCTGAGACCTTTTGCCTCCTGCTTCCTGTAGGAAGCGGCCAAAACCAATTTATTCCAATATTTCCTTCTTTGGCACCTCCTGAATTGGTGGAGAAGACTACAAAAAAGATGGCACCAGGTAGGAAGTGCAACCTGCTGATGTGTTTACATCACTACTTTAGTCAGTCACAGCCTACTTGGGATTGATTCTGGCCTTCAGCTGCACATCATCCATCATCTGGTCAGTCATAGGCCTTAAAAATGACCAAATGTTTTGATAATTGTGTGTATGAATGGGAAGTGTTTGGATTTTATGATGACTTTATCCTGTTCTGTATTCACAGGGAAGTTTTTTAGCATGGCTCAGGCTAGGCAGAGCCTTTGGTTTTAGGTTTTGCTGCAGATAGAGTTTGGGTGTTTTAAAGGATCAGCATCAACCAGCGCCACTGGCGTGTCCTCTGTTGTTATGTTTTGCATGCATCAGCTATCGTGTATTATTGGGGTATGGACAAATAGTTCTTAAACCCCATGACTGTGAGTTATATCCAGGAATAAATATTGGCAACAAAAGTTAAATGATGAAACCTCATGAAATGAACAGTAACTGATTCAAGCTGGGCCGGATATAGATAGCTGAAGTTGAAGGGAAGAAAGTATTCCAGTGACATTTTTCTCCTTTGTTTAATTTTCTAGTTAAGAAATTCCATTTTTATCCCCCCTTTTCTTAAACAAACAAACAAAAATCTGCAAAGACCCAAGAAACTTTTGATTCACCATTAAAAAAAAAAAAAATCTGTGATATGGGGTGAAAAAAGAAAAGCAAAGCAACCTTCCCTATGCCTTTAAAATCTTTTAAAACTGGTAGTAGCTGTGCCTTCACTTCCAGCACATCAATGGAGAGAATTTTCTTGGAAGACTAATTCTAATGTGCCAGAAACTGATGTCGACATGTTAAACTTGAATGATGAACTTCCAAAGGATGGGGAATTTAAATAATGAGATGTTTTTTGCTTAAAATACTTCATGTGGCATTTGAAAGTCTAGATGGACAATTTAAGTTTTTAAATCTAAGCCTTTTTAATTTACATATCTTTTGACTTAGTTCAACAAAGAAAAATTTAAAAAATACATCTGAAAATACTGAGGTTTGATTTATCCTTCCAGTGGAAATACTATTAGACCTTACATGTACAAGGTGCAATTATATCTATCTTGCATCTTTGTTCTTGTTTGAACATGACTTACCAGGATAAGAACTCCAGAGATCCAAAATATGTATTTTAAATGGCCTAGTCAAAGAGTTTTCCCATTTTCCTAAGGCTTAAACTGTGGAATCGGCTGCCATTTGCAAGCTAGCAATACAGTAAAAGCACATCATTGTACACAACATTTTATTTGGACAGCTGTATAAAAATGGCAACACACTGTGAAATCCATTAACAGCAAAACATGTTAAATTCAGCAAAATGCATCTCATGTGGAACACTGAATAAGAAATTACAGTCTGAGTTTTACTAGCTGGTTATCAGAGTTTGTCTTGAATGAAGAAAATTGAATTTTTTTCCACGTGTCTGCCTGTAATAACAGTGAATGCTGTACAGTGGATTTTGAAACCAGTGTGCATCTGTAAATTCTTGCCCCACAGACTCTTCTGCAAGGTTTTTGCAAATCTAAATACCCCTGAGGAGGCTGAAAGGGGACAGTTTTCACTCAGGCAAGTAGCTCTTACTGCAGGTTGTGTCCCACCTGCACTCACTCGCATTACTGGGTTCAGAAACATTTGTAGGGGTAAGAGCTCAAACTGGGAATTAAAGCATCCTTCCCCCTTGTCTCTCTGCTGTGCCAGCAAGGAGTGCAGTCTTGTCAACCAAGAGCAGGTCCTTTGCCTCATGAGGGATTTCCATGGGTGGATTTTGCTGTGCTGGATGTAGTAAGACTTTTCACGGTTAATCAATAGCATTTAAAAATTCAAAACCCCTCTCCAAAGTATTTTGCATTTCCATTGTTCATACTGTTTAACTAGGAGACGTTGCTCATCAAGATAGGATGCCATTAAGTATTCTGGTAGAGAGAGAAAAAATGAGTTTACTCTTGCCTGGTAGAAAATGAAACAGCCATGTTAACTTTAGCTCTAATCATGAGATTAAAAGTCTAAGGGGGAATTATATCATTTTCACTCTTCAAAGCCAACATCAGTGACCTTTGGAGAGTTTTAACTTTAACAGCCTAATGATTTCTCTTCTGGAAGATGGAAAAAACAGTCTTTTCCTTGACAAGGAAATGAAAAGTGGATGAAAAAGGCAAGCACAAGTAACCGTACGCTGAAGCTGGCTAAATGACTGTTAGTCATATTCAGTACAACTTGTGTGAGCCACTGGCTGCTCTGAAGGGAGACCGATAAATGCAAGGCCACGGTGTGGGGACAGCCCTGCTCCTTCACCCCACTGGCCCGTGGCGGTGACAGCTCTGACCGGGAGGGCTGAGCGTGCACGCCACTCGTCCTGAGCAGGTCTGCTGCCGTGTGGGGCTCATTTCCTGTGCAAGAGCGCTGGAATTTCTTGTCTCAGTTCCTGTTTGCTGCGTTTGCGAGCTCAGGCTGTTGCTCTTTTGCCAAGCTGGCAGCACGCGGGGGGAACTTCCTGCGCAGGGGATGTAAAAGCGATTCTCTGATTCTTCCTCTGCAGCCATTGGGAGATAAAAGCCAGGACATCAGGGACTGCAAAGAGGGAGCCAAATTATATTTATAATATTAAAGTGAGTGCATTTGTGGTTTTGCCATTCTCAAGGGTTTTTCATAAGTAGAAAAACATGAATTAGCATTTTCCATTTCCATATATTGACTGGAAAAATAGCCTGCTCTCAATTAAGACCTATAGCTTTTGGGATGTATGCAACAATTTTATAAAATATTTACAGCAAAATTTGCATTTTACATGGTATTACAGTTTTTCTTGTGTTTAGTGGAAAGGACTTAGGCCTAAGAGAGGAAATTCATCCAGTGCACCAAAAGGGAAATATTTCTAAAATTAGATTGTTAGTATTCACAACAAGGAATGTCCAGTGCTGACTGTTACCTCCAGTAATTACTGAAGGTCACTTTGCCCCCCAGCTATTTGTTACAGCCGCTGCAAGGACCTTGCTCCCTGTGCAGAGCTATCACTATCCCTTTAAAACTGCCTTTGGAAGCGATTGGAGCTTTGTGCTAGACAGATAAGTAGAACATTTTTTACCAAATGTAAATGCGCACTGTAAAGAACATAGCTATTTCCTGGATAATTTGCAGTTGTATATTTTATGTTAATTTCACCGAAAATATTGCACCCCTGCCAGGTTTAGTAGAGGCTCACTGTGATATGAATAATTTCTAGCGAATCTTTTTTTTTCTTCATTTAAGATTTGGCACCTTTTTAAGATTTTAATAATAGCAACAAGGAGGAAGATTTAGAACAAGTGAAACATTAGAGCCAAAGAAATTCACATTGAGAGCTAATGTAAAAGAGCAAGAATAATTACATGGAAAACAGTTTCCACAGATGTTTTTCCTTGTAATGTAATAACTATTTACTAAACTGTTTATTTTAGGCCCTTGGTTTACGATAAAATATTTATACATGCTCTGCTGTAATAAAAAAATATTGACAAAATACTATAGAGATTTTTAAAAGACAATTAGTATTTCCCTGTCTGGAAAGTGAACACAAGAGGAGCAGCACCAGCCCTTGCCATGCTTGCTGAGAGGAGATGCAGGGTGAGCAGCAGCATCCCTTGTGGGTTTGCCTGTGCTCAACTCTGCTAACAGGGAGACTCTGGACTTGTGGCAATCCAGAGGGTAACTTACTGAAGAACATGAAAGCCAACACTCTAGAGACTGTGGAAACATTCTTTTCCACTTCTTTGCAGGAAGAAAAACTTTATTCCATTCCTGAGTTATTATACAATAAGGTTATGTCTTGTCTAAGCAAAACGTGCCTGTTTTAGGAGCAGGTTTGGAGTTCAGGATGCCAGAATCCTGAATCTTGTTCTTTAAAAACAGTGTGGGACAGTGACATCTCTGAAGCACTGCCTGTGGCATGTTTAAAGCTATTGCTTTATCCTGACTGAGCCACATCTGTCATACACCTAATTCATAAAGCTCCTCACGTGCCCATGGAGTCTGTACACAGGTACACAGGGACTAACCACCTATGCAGATATAGCAGTGCCTTAGGGTGCTGAAATCAGAAATTCAGCAATCCTGAAAGGTCTACAGATTATACTTTCCACACATAATCTTAAAATGTCTATTCTTCTGTTCATGAATATACAGAAGAAATATTTTGAGGTGTCTATGGCCTTACCTTTTAAAATCTTGAACACAGGATAGTATCCTGTAAGAAACTTCAGTTTCCTCTGTCTGGCAGTTTCATAATAAAAGGATTTATTTTTCTTCTTCAGAAGTTATTGTACATCCTTTACTCAACTCCAGAGTGCTGGCATGCAGTAACTTTAAAAAGAGGCCTCCAGTACAAAAGAGAAAATACCTTTATTTTCATGGATATAGACCTCACTGTCTGTGTGCATTTGAGTACCACCAGCATGTTAGAGCAACCTGAAGTCTGAGTAAAGACTGTGTGGCTGGGTCTGAACAGCCAAAGTTTGGGATGCAGGATGGTTTCAATATCTAGATATGAATCCATATTTAGCAGTTCAGGCTCTACTTTCAAGTAGACAATTCCCTTGGGTTTCCAGGATAGCAAGTTGTGAGCTTTATCATTGCAGAAGAAACAGGGTAGCTGCCTTACGGAGTGATTTGAAAAATGAGTTTAAAATATATCTATGAACTTTTTTTCTTGGTGCAAGTAATAACACTCACGTGTTTAAAAATCAGTGGGATGATTACACAGATTTTTGTCATGCTGAGTTCTAACATATGCAAAAAAAACCACCCAGGGCAGAGCAGAAAACAGCAAGCATAGGAACTAAAACTGAACAAAAGAGGGAGCTAAGAAATCTAAAATGTTCAATGTTAAGGCAGAATAATCATCGTTACCAGATGCCTTTTGTTGTAAACAGACTTTTTTCCATGGTTGACTCCTACAAAGAGACCGATGCATGTGAGAGGTTTGTGAGCCTTGTTACTGTCATGCCATGCAAAGCCATCACATCCTATCCCCATGGTTTGTCCTTGTAGAACCTCAGCACAACAGCTTTTTGAGAACTTAAATCTGGCTTTCCCTTTTAAAGTCTGCATAATTTAAAATCAAAGCTACAATAAGAAAAATAGATGGTGTAATATTTGCAATATTTTCTGTAAAATACATCAAAGTTGGGTTCTTGGCTTTTAGCCTTTCCTACCTTCCTGCCCCTGCACTGTTGACATGTTGCAGAGTGCTGCCAGGTTATGCAATTATTTCAGTGCAGCTCATTTTGAGTCATTGGTAGGGTCCAAAGCTAGCATTAAGGAAAGCAAAGGAATTTGTGCTTGGAAGTCAGCATTACTCTGTACACAAGAATTTCTTTATTTTTCAAGGACTATGTTATTGTGTAAGCTAATGATTTTGTTTTTAAGTTATATTCTCAGGGGCATGGACGTCCAGGATAATCGAGGATGTACTTTTAATACTGATCCTGCAATGTTAGGTCTCTGGTGGAAATATTGGCCCAACTGCAGGGCTTGAGCTTTGGATTAACCCCTGCTTGGAAGAATTGTTGATTTCCTGGTGCTGAATATATTTGTAAATTGATACATTTTACCTATGTGTAAATTAGTTCCAATGAAAGTAAATTAGCCTGTTCCCTTCCCACATGCATTTTAAAATGCCACTTACTGTTTATCATAGTAGAAGCCATTATCTCTGTTAGTAATTTTGAAAAATAAGTACATCTGCCAGGATTCTGCCCTTCGTTGTCTTAGCCCAGCTCACCTTCTCTGGCCCTCCCTGCTTCCCCTACCTCTGGCAGCAGGCTGGGACTCCTCTTCCTGGGAAAGCTCAGCTCACAGATCTCTCTCCAGCCGAAAATGGATGACTTTTCAGCTGAAGTGGGAGTACAGCGTAGGTACGTAAAGCAGAAATGTGGGTCTGAGAGGAGGGCATCTTTTGGAATTTTCAATTGCCTTTTTTTGGCTGTGGAGAGGAGTTAAGGAAATAATGTGCTTAAATTGTGCAATGTTATTGGTAATTCTGCATGGAAAATATTTTCAGTAAGGTAGATTAAGGAGTAGAGCAAGAAAGTACATGTAGGGGAAAACTGTAGAAGCTTTGAAAATCCATGTGGTGTGAGTTATAATGCAGACCCTTTCAAACAGTCTCCTAAAGCATTCACCTAGTATCCCTACCATGTCCCTGCATGTAATGAAACAACTGGCATAGAGCATTATTGTAATAAAGCATTGGCTGTTAGTGTCGCTCATACCAGATCAGGAAAATAGTTAAGAGAAACAGATATTGCTGAAGAATCTGTCTCCAATTTCCCCTTGGAACTGTGCTTCTAGGGCTTTTAAAGGTTTATGTATTTAACTTTGCAAATCTTCATTTTAGCTTTTCATTTGCTGCTTGGGATTTTTATTAATTTTGCAGTGTTCATTTAAGTTGATCCAGCCCTTTATATAATTTCCAGCTTGAAATATTAGTTCAGAGATAAGCTTTGTTATTAAATGCTTAATCTTGAACACTTGTCTTATTTGGTAAGAATTATCTCTGAGAAGTAGGCAAAGAGAACTTGATTGCTGTGGTTTTAAAGCAGCTGTAACTGGAGTAGCCCAAGTACTGGTTTACAAAGGTTGGCATCCCTTCAGTTTGCCATCACAGCAGCTGGACTTCATTAAGTGCTGGTGTTAATTACTGGGAGAGTGTTGGTTCAGTATGTGAGCAGCAACACTTAGGGTGACACACAAAGTAGGAAAAGGGTCACCTTGAAATAGAAGCTTTAAAAAAAACCAAACAGGCAAGGCAGGGCTGCCATTAATTTTGTAACTGCATTTAGCTCAAAGTTTTTCAGCAAACAGGGAAATAAGCACTACTGTGCAGCAGTGAGGAATGGCTTAACTGTGTGTGCCATTGAGGAGGCAGGAAGGGAGGCCAGTGCTGGGGACCTTGCCCCATAAGAAAGGAAGACATTAATGTTGTATTTTCTGTGCGTGTAGTATGAAAGAGAGGGAAAATTCTTTCTTTATTCTCCAGGGTTTTCAAGCCATATGCAGTATAGTTTGAGGAGGAAATATCAATAATTTCTTCTACTGTAAATAGTATTCTATGGAGAAAACCTGTTAAGGGTTTTTATCTAAGGAATGTTTAGGAGATGAATGTCATGGAGAAAATCATAAAACATGTGGTAGCATAAAACAAGTATTGCTTGGAAATGTGTCCTAAAGCTGATGACATTCAGACAAAGTGGGCCAAGTCCAGCCCTGGTGTAAGCAGTTGATGGTGCACCCAGCTCAGTATCCCACCATGTGCTTAAGCAATAGTGAATTTTTATCTGAGTCTTTCTCCTGGCAATTGTCTGGATGAGGTGCCAGGTGCCCGGGCTGGAAAGGGTGCGTGTGAGGATGTTGGAGGAGAATTAGGTTATTACATTTCCTCCTTAATTCTTCATCAGGGCTGCCGCCTGTATTTTCTACAGAAAAATCAATGCATTCTGATTCTGTAATTTCCCATGGTGCCTCTCCGGGCGCGCGGCGTGCCGTGGGAGGTGACATATCCGGTCATGGCAGCTTGAACTCTTTTTTCCAGTGAAAGAATTCATTGGAATTTCACAACCTTTGCATGCTTTTGTGAAAACACTCATTTGTGTTTGCGCCAACCTGCTAATGGCGGATGCCGGGGTTTGCGAATCCCACCTACATTCGGTGCTCGTTATGGCATGGAATGTGCCGTTAATAATGCATCTGTGAAACTCAGCTGCGAGGGAGCCAAGTAATTATCCCACCGTAGCGTTCCCTGCTTCAGTGTCATCACAACTGGGGCTTCATTAAAAGTCCTAACAGTAGAGATGTTGTGTGGTGCAGCCTGTATATATATTTTTTCATTTAAATTATCAGCAATGCCATGGCTCAGAGGTAATTTGACTTTTTGAAACCGTGGAGCCCCTGTGAATTTCCTTCCTCCTCTCCCTCTCGCTGCCGCACCAGCTGATCAGCCCCAGAAGAACAAAAGGTTTATCTGAAGCTATGAAGCATATATTCACCAGCTTCTGGCGTCTAGATAAAAAAAAAAAAAAATCAAAGTACTCCATTGAACATGTTAATACTGAGCAAAATGCACACAGCCAGACACTAAACCTTTACAGGGATTTAGGCATTTGAAAAGTGATACTCTGATCAGGTCTTGAGTTAGTTTCCTTAGCATAAAGTAAAGCAGAATAATAAAATAATATAGATTTTTAAGTAAATGGAAAGCTTAACATTCCCCCCGCCCCCCTTTTGTTTTATTTCTTTGTCTGGTTTCTGTCAGTCAGGCAGTAACAAAATCTTGGGCAAAGGTATGCTGTAATGCAAGTAGTTTCCCTTTTTAATATGATATATTTCCAGCAGAAAATACAGCATGAACCTCTGGCATAAAAATAAACGGGCATGAAGAACAAAAGCATCTGTGGCTCCTTACAGGTCTCTGAGGAAGTTCAGGATGCTTCTAAAAATTATTAATTTGGTACCTCATTCTTCCTTGCTGTTGAATGTTTTTTTTTTTTTTTGAACTGCCATTGGCTTTCCATTTTACCATCCTGCTCTTGGGCAGGCTGGGGTGTAATGGGAGCCCTGCCAGCTGCAAGCAGGACACTTTGCCATGGTCACAGTGATGGCAGGGTTTGTTTGGGCTTGTCGTCACCAGCCTGATGTTGCTGGTGGCTTCTCCAGCCTATGGGCAGCACGGGGCTTCAGGGAAACATTGGGAGCATTTCAGGGAAGGGGAAGGGGTCCCCTTACACTCATGACTGACAGGGGATGGCAAAGGGCTGTGCCTGTGTAGCATCCTCTGGGATTTTGTCAGGATCTGTAAGTCTGTGCTGGAGGTATTGCTCAGTAGCAGCAGGGACTTTTCACCAAAGCCTTTCCAGTGGGACTCCTCGCCTGGCTGGTTGTTGTCCTCCTGTGAGCCCGTGCTGTGCTGCGTTGCTTTTTTCTTACTTTTGGTACAGGAGGTCTTTAGTGATGGGTGAGCTGTGTGCTCCTCTCTGGGGTATCTAAGGTCTTCCAAAAGCTCCCACTGTTTTCACCATCTTTTCTGTGGGGTTGATGTTTAGCGGGA
>VZTR01031752.1:328393-378393 GCA_013400775.1 Chaetops frenatus | reverse complement strand
TGAGCTGTCTGCTGCATCACATCAACCTAAACAATCTTTTATTATGCTTTATGGAAGTTTAAAACTTCTCTTCCTTCTGACGCACTCCAGAGGACACAGATCAGGGTTGGCTCAAGAATAAAATGTGACCATTCTGTCCTTTCTACCAGAAACCAAATGTACTCCCAAATAAAGTTGTGAAGGAGACTGGTTTTGTTCAGTGACAGGGTGTGCTTAGCAGAGTGCCCGTCGATAACCTCGCTTAGGCAGCAGCACATAAACCCCTGCTTAGGTCTGTAGGAGCTGGGGGCAGAGTGGGAGCCCACAGTGGTCACTGCTGGGGGGGTGATGTGGGGGTGGTACTCAGCACAGGGCTGCACGGGGGCAATGGACTGATCTTAGCATTGCCATCTAATATGGATTATCCTTGAGCAGGCTCCAAACCCATGCCTCTTCTCCGTGAGGTGGAAACTACACCGAAATCATTGTTTCAACATCCACCACAGAGGTACATCATAAGCTTTCCATTTCTCCGTCTTAGTTGTATCACTGGCCAGCTGGTGTTTTTGCAGAATTTTTTACTTGACTGAGTTCCTCCATGCACTTAGAGGTGAGCTAAAAATAAGAACTTCATGGGCAAGACAGCGTATCGCTTAACCAGAAATGCAAATACCTATAAGAGCTAATAATAAACATAAATTCATTAGCAAATTATGTAGTTAAATACATTTCTACTTTGGACAAAGCACACTGAAGTCGGTAGGAGTCCTGCCTGTACAACCATAACATATCACAAGCTTATTACTCAGTGAACAGATGTGAATCTGAACACTCAAGTATCATCTTGGTGAGAAGATTGCCTTTGGGTTTCAGATTGTTTTAGTGCTTGGGGGTTTGGAAGGATCACAGTATGTGCCCAGGCCTTGTGGCCTTGCTATTTTCAGCCCCTGCACTGCTGTCTGCCCACAGCAAAACTTTGAATTGCAGGTGGTCAGCTGGCTGCTGAATAACTTGGCGGCATTTGGGCCACAAAGTCCAAATTACCTACGCAGAGTCCCAGCTGCTCACCGTGTTTCAGCAACACGTATCGTTCAACCTTTATTTCAGGGTTTCAACTCTAGAGTAAGTAATTGCCCTTGCCTTCTTAAGTAGAAATGTGGAAGAGGAATTAGAGCCGCTCATGCTTTGCAGCTCTGAGCAGTTCTGAATTGCACAGGGCTGGAGAGTGCATTGTGCTCCAGGCTGGCGGAGGGGAGGAGGCTGGAGGTGGAAAGGGCCCACGTGCAGGCTGGCCCAGGGCATCCATCCTGCCATCAGGTGGGCAGGAGAATACATCCTCTGTAGTATTTTTAGAACTAAGTTAATATTTTAATGGTAGGTGGTTTGTTTTGATGAGTTTTGAAATGAAGCACTGATATTGGCTCTTTGAAGGGAAGTGATTGACCCTAAAGATTCTGCCTTCTTTTTGAAAAAAAAAAAAAAAAAGAAAAAAAAAAAGAAAGCTGTGGTTTTATTCTCCTTCACATGATCTTTGTAAGGGTCATTTTAAGGATGCATGAAGCACACTTACAGAAGACAGGAGTAGGTTTTTTCCTCCAGTAAAATATTCAGCCAGCGCTCTTTGTCTCTCCCTGAGAACATTGCAGGATCCAGGAGCATTAAGTGAGCCACAGATGCCAAACCAGGGGGAAAAAAAACAGAAACAAACTATATTTTCTGCTCATCTGTGGAGTGAGGATAACACAGGCCCAGAAGCACACATTGTGAAGCAATTTCAGTCATATCTGAGTGCCTGTTTTCCCCTGGAGCACAGACTGTAAAAACCTTAAAAACCTTGGTTTCTATTTCCTTAATATTCTGGTTTTGAAGATGATATTGTGATGAAGAAAGGAAGAGGAATGCCATTTTTAAAGCTGTGCTCATTCGTTTTAATTAGAAGATTTGGAGAAGATTTGAAGTAGGAGAACCATGTGCCAGCTTTTCAATGTATTTGTTAAGGCATAGATAAATATTTCATTTAGAGAGAATGAGACATGAGCAGAATTACTTGCATTTGAGTCTGTTACACCCAGCGTAAATCTGGAGTAACTCCAACATTCTGAAGTCAGCATTTTTAGTCTGGGTTTATCTCTCTGTAATTGCGATGGGAATCTGTCCCACTCTGCAACAGACTGCAAAGAGCTCTTTACCTTTAAATCTATCCCAGTTAAATTAGTTGAGGCCACAATAGATCACCTACATCCTTGACTATTCTAATACAAAAATATAGTTTAAATCTCTTTGGATTTGCTGAGTGTCTTGGGATTTCTAAAGATACTGTTAGGCTGTAATACATAGAGAATATCAAAGAAAAAAGGTCTATAGTCAGTTTTTCTGTATTAGAATAAATAATTTGATTGTGGCATAGTTTTAGTCCTAGCACTATACAGCATGTTACTGGCAGCCACAGCTATGGGTCTACACCTTTGGGTGCACATGGCCTGTGGTCCTGTGACAGGAGGGCATCACCTCCGACAGCACTGCAGGCTTGCAGGAAGCGCTTCCTTCGGACCCGTGTTTGTGAGTTTGCAGCCTGTGGCCAGAGTAATGCTCTTCCATGCATTTTAATTTATTGTTTTATTGCACTTCGATTGCTTGTGCTCTCTGCTAAAGGATAAGGAAGGCCAACAAGAAACAGTGGTAAAGACAAATTAGAGATATTTGGCTCTCTTAGTGGGTCATCTCCCGGGTGAGTTAAGCAAGGGCAGGGTACAGAGGCTCCATCTGCGGACGCCGGCGCTTCCTCTCCTCCATCTGCTGGGTGGACACTGGGCTCGGCTCGCTGCACAGCAGACGAAACACGGACGAGCAGATTTTTCCAGACCAACCCAAATGAATTTGACTAAACAACAAATGGCTCACTTGGCTAATGGGGAGGGGGCAGCCTGCACATCTATAGGCTGAGTGACCGTAGATAATTCATGCAAAAACCCAATGCCTTTCTTAACTCTGCTGTAAAATGGACCAAAAATAACACATCAGTTACAATGATGTGGCACATCTTGGCCAGTTATGAATGTTCTCTGGGCAGAACAGACCGAAGCTTTGCTGTGGCACTTTGAGCCCCTCAGCTGATAATACAGGCTGTTTTTCTAAGCTAGTATACAAAGCAATGAACTCTTTAAAAACCTATTTATAAATCTATTTATTTTTCCAAGAATGTAGGCAGATATTTGCTGTCGTGAGAGGGCATAAAATTCTGATCCCATCAAAATCAACTGAAAGATCTTGGTGCAGCTAGGACTTTGTTTGGATGGCTACAGAGACACTTCAGAAAGTTTTTCATAGCATATCCTCATGTTCATAGAAATAAGTGCCGTGCCATATATGCTTCAGACTTGTGAGAAGCCTCAGTGTGGTGTATGGTAGACAAAGATGGATGTACATGTACATTTTTTTAAAAGGCAGCAGTTCAGAGAAATCTGAGGAGGGAGGGAGGGGGACGTGGAGGAACTCATCATTTTCCTAATCGTTATCATCAAAATTTTTATAAAGAATAAACACATGCCCAACTCTGGTAACAATTGTATAAAAAGAAATGTTAGTAAATGGGAAGGAAAGTTTGCTGAATAAATGGCTAATTTGCTGAGGAGAAATCACAACACTGTTTCAGTGTGTGTTCACCTTCTACTGTGGGGTTTGTACAGAAAAGTTAACTTGGCAGCTAAATACTAGTTTGGAGTCCCTTTAGAATTATTTTACAAAGCAAGAAATGGTTCCGTTTTGAAGGTAGTAAAAAGGAAATTATTGCTTGTCATAGAAAATCTTTTTTTAATTTTTTTTTTTTTTTGAAGTGTTAAAAGCAAGTAAGCCCCTAGTGATCTTAAATAATTTGCGTAAGTACACTTAGCACATTCACTTCCTTGGGAGTGCTGATTGGGTACCAATATATTAGTCCCTTGAAAAAGGAGAAAAAGAAGATAATGAGAGGCAGGAACGCTACCTTCACAATAATTTCCCGGTATTCTGCTTTCCTCAGAGGTTTGGTGTGTGGGAGCTCTGACCACCTCGATCCTTGGGCAGATAATAGAGTCACTTAGGAAATGAGAGACGGCAAATGGCAATTTGAGGTGGGAGGGATGTCTCCAGCAGTAAATGGCATGCATTAGGACAGCCTAATCACTTAAATGCAGCCTATTAGTAAGTTTAGCTGAAGATGTTAAAAGAATCCTTGCAGCCTCTCCACTGGCATGTTTGGAAGGGAGTTCAGTTATGAGACTATTAAAATGTTATTTTGATAATTAAGCCCACAGCTGTTGTGAGGGCGTTGGGGGCACAAGCTGGCGCAGCAGCCAAGCGCACCGGCGGCGCCGGGGGCAGGCAGGGGGAGAGGAGAGGAGAGGAGAAGGGAGCAAAGGAGCCTTTGGGAGTTCCTCGGCGCTTGGGAGAGCTGGAATGGCCACATCCACCACGCAGCAGGCTCGGCTTCCAGCGAGAAGGTGCAAAGCCAGGAGGAGCTGCTCCCCTGCTCTGCCAGGCTTTGGGTCTCTGCTTTCTGCAGCGTGGGCAGCTCTAAGTGGCAGAGCGAGAACGGGTCTTCCAGGACGTGTGGAGCTGGTTGGCTTTGGTGTGGGGAGCTGTGGCTGGGTACAAAACTCGTGTGTGAGGGAGAAGGGCTGCAGACAGCAGCGCTGACACTGGTGGTGGGGACGTGAGTGGCACCGTGTCACGCGGCGTGTGGGCAGCAGCACCTTCGTTACACAGGGGCCCCCTGCACCTGCCAAATCGTGCACCAGGACCAAAGGGAATGTGGCATGACTGTAATGACAATTTTTAGTGCACAAGGATGTGCAGTGTTGATCTGCCCATGGGGAATTCTGATCCTTTACAGATACGTACCTGAGTCAGTTCTTCAAAATTAATGGCAAAATTTTGGTTGGCAGTGGGATCAGGCCATGACTGTGTTCAGATACCTCTGTCCAAGCAAACAAACTGGGTCAGCAGGGTCTGGTCCCTGGGAGTGACCCACGGTTTGCTTTAGTGCTTTAAGTGCTCAGTCAATATGCAATGATAAACCCACAACCAATTTCACTGTGGCAGGTGATCTGAACTCTTTTGCAAGCATACAGTTTGCATTTATTTTATGTATACTGCTACAGAGCAAAACATATATTGAGCAATATGCACACACAGTTACTCCATGCTGCCCCAATCTCCTGAGTTAAAATTAGGATGATTTGCAGTGTTTATCCATATTGAGCAGGATATAATTGCCCAAATTAAGGCTGTCCATCAGGACAACTGGTAAATTCACCTCTTGTCTTCATGTGTCAGTGGTAACCTTTCCACAAGTGCTCCTCTACCCACACTGCAATGTCAGTTGTGGTCCCTTGTTGACTCCCTGCCTGCATATGCTCACTGAATATAGAATCAGAAAACATTATGTGTGATTTTATAAAATAGACCACAAAACAGAATGTAAAATGGGAGAAGTTAGCCTTTTGATTAAAAGGGAAATGAAACTGAAGTATAGCTCCTGCCCCTATATCAAAAATTGTTGAACTTGCATAATCTTTTCAACTTTTCAGCCATCTCCTGCTTCCTATGATTGCAAAAATGTCTTCAGTAACATCTACTTTTTCTCAATTCGTACATCACTGAACCAGGCCAAATTTTAAAATATTATATATAATCCCAGCTATGTATCTAAATTAAATTGTTTTTCAGCTCAGCTTTTGATTATCAGCTGGTTTATATACAATTATAGCTATTGTTAGCGTTGATCTTTATTAACATCCAAACGACATTATTTTTTTCTTGTTTTATAAAATGCAACAAAATAGAAGAAACAGTGCTTTAAAGTTTTGCCAGAATAGACAGGTATTACCTGACCTCCCTGGGAGGTCCATGCTGAAAATGAACTGATAGTTTCTGCTCTACCTGTGAGTAATCTGCTTCAAAAAATGTTCTCTAATCAGAGTATATATTTGGAAGTACATTGAGCATTTCTGTATTTGGTATTTCCAGACAGCATTGTGAACATCCTCTGCTCTGTGCTAAGCACATGGACAGCCAGAGTACCTGGGACACTGGGTGTGGCACATGAAGGTGCAGGGCTGTGCACAGTCTGTAGAGGTTTGCAGAAGGCGATGGGGGGCTTTGCACAGGCCATATTTGTTGCAGCAGGTGACCCACTCTGGTGTGTCCTACCCTGATTTCATACAGGTTTGATTTCCTCCACTTCATTGAGGTTATTTTTGCTAAAGGCTAGTGGCAGTTCTAAGGAAGTCAAACAGGAACCCAGTACCAGCATGCACAAGTGGGGCCAGTTTCTTCTTAGCAAGAAATTGTTCACACCTGTGAACTTTAGGAGACTCTGAACTTGAAATGTGTGAACCAAAACAGATCCAGGAAGGATTACCATGGGGAGAATCTTGGACTTAGAGCCAGACAGTGGGATTGTCTTAGTGTGAGCAGCTTGACCCACACCACGGGATGGAAAACCAAGATGCAAGGAGACCAAGGCAAAGGAAAATGTTGTATTTAAGGCACGAGATGGTTACAGCATGGGTCAAGGATTTCACAGTTGAGATGAAGTGAAAGGATAGATTTTTGTTGAGGAATAAGAGGGCTTAACACTACAATAGTATGTTATTACAAGTCTGTTGAACTTGTTTTTGCTTTAGGGTGTTTTGATTCCTGAAAAGTGAATTAATTACATAGTAACTCTGAAATCCTGGCTTCCTTACCACTAGGAAAAGGTTACCCTTCCCTTGTGGCTATTTCTTATTACCACCTTGTGATGATAAAGTATTTGGCACATGAAAGTCGGATGCTTTGGAGATTACTACACGAGTTATTAGCCTAGTATTTGTACCTGAAGTATTTGTAATGGTATTAATGCCTTCTACTGTTCAACCTTTGTAACAGGGAGCATCACTTGGCAATTGAGAGGGGATGCATTCTTTTTCCAGAACAAAGGCCACAACATGACCTCCCAACAACCTCACAAACAGACATCTTCACACACATGGGCCAGACTCTTCTGTGCTAGGAACTCAATCCCTCTCACTGATTTCTTCTGCTGTCATTCCAACTTACAGAAGACATAAGTGAAAGATGAGCCCAGAAAAAATATGACTACTTTTTTGGGGAAAAAACCCTCTAGGATAGCCATGGCATTGGGGCAGGAGGTGAATATTGTTAAGAAAAGAAATTGAATGTTCTCATTAGATCTATTTCTACACTACTTTCTGCTTAAAAAGAATATTAAATGTCCTTTAGGCAACACTTTGAAAGTACCTTTTCCTTTTTCCAGATGCTGTAACTAAAAGCCATTCATTTGCTACCCAAGTTAGGAATCACCTTTCTTCATGTTAATGAAAAGCTACAGCTTACTAGGGCTGCTAAGTGCCCAGTTATTGGTGACTTTGGGGGTTTTAGGAAGAGCCCTGGTCAGAAGTGCTGGCACATCTTTGAAGCAGTCACTTAGACAACAAATACCTACACTATTGCTTTTTGGGGGAAAGATGATTATATGCTCTTCTTCTGAAGGGGATGCCATCTTTTGTTGCTCATGTAATAGCTGATGGCAACTCATTTAAATTAGATAACTTGTCCTCTTTAGAGTGCCCATAGGGGCAACATTTATGTCTTTATAGGGGTTACTTGCTGATTTGCCTATGTGTGTGTGTGTATATATATATATTTATATCACACACGACCCCCAGTGTACAGCCCTAGCCATTTGTTCTGAGGACGTGGGTGTGCTCTTTGAAGAGAGGAGAGCTGACCACATATTCTGCCTCCTACCTCAGCCATGACCTCTTAGGCTGCCTGAAGCCATTAATTCTCCATTCCAGGGTACTGTGAGTGCTGCATTTGTTGCAGTTCATGACAGGTCTGTTCCTGTCACACAAAAGGATTCTACAATGAAATACCAGCCAAATATGTGATGGGTTTACTGTTTGTTTTTTCAGCTTCTAAAGCAGCAGTGTAAATAAAGGGGTTGAAGTGTTGTGCTGAGGCTGGACTGAGGCCGTGTCCGTGCCCTTGCTGCAGAGGATGGCATCAGCCCATGGCAGGAGGCAGAGCTGCCCCAGGGCCTGGCCTGGCTATTCCCTGGGGCTGCTCCTGCAGTAAGGATGCAGGAGGGCATCTCCAGCCCAGAAATGTCCCTGAAATTGTCTCAGCACCTGGAGACCTGCAGGGATTTGGCACAATCCCAGCTCCTGGACTGCCTGTGGATCTCTCTTGGGCAAAGGCAATGTCCACTCCTGGTTTATTTGGGCAAACAGAAGTGACATGCTGGAGAAACATGAATTGGCTTTTGTGCACTTCAGAAAAGAATTTTAACATAACACCTTTTCTTTTTTTTCAGGGAAGTGCAAACAGTTTGCCCCCAAATCTCAGGAGGTAGACTTTGTACTGTCAAGGATTTCTTCTGTCAGTTTCTTCTTAGGAAAATGCCTTGCGTAGAGATGTCTGGTTATCTGTTTTATTTGAATTACTGAAAGTTGCATTCTGCAAACTGCTGACTGAGTTTGGGTGAAGCTAAATTTGGGCAATGAAAAATGACCCACTGTAAAGAAAATGCTGGGAATAATTCCTCTGTTTAGCCCTGTGTAAGAATCTCAACAAGACGTTTCCATTTTTAATTCTCCCTGTGCATCTGTGAGATAAAACATTACATTTTAGCTCAGAGATTTCTTTGTCCTTTACTCTTTTGCTTTCAGTACTTAGGCATACAATTCCTAAGGCTCTGTTGCTAGCTATAAAAAATCGAAGGCAATTTTCCTCCTCAGCAAAGGATTTCCAAAATTCTCATACCTTCCCTAAGCTACAGCAGAATAATGGGAGGCTGGTGGTGCTGTCGTAGTGCCATTAGCTTCGCTGCTCGGTAGCTGCACATCAGCACAGTAATCATTTTCAGATTTACAAGCATTAAATATTTTAATTTAATGCCTTGGCTCTCTTGTAATTCATGCACTTAATTATATGATAATTACTCAAATGAAAGAGATACAGCTGCTGTTGTATCAATTCTTCTAGGAATCTGAGATTCTGGAATTGGCCTTTGATTTCAGGGTTTTGTTTGCTTTTTGTTTTTCCCTGGCCCTTTCCAAAAGCTAATGGGCACTTAAAGGTAATTTTTTTTTTTTTTTTTTTTTTTGAGTATGTGGACCAGAGGTGAATTTCAGGTAATGTTACTTTCCAACCTTGTTTTCCTGGAGCATGGCGTACATTTGGCAGCTGAGGGACTGGGCACTGTGCTGGCTGTTTTTACTGCTCCTTGTGGATTACAGTCATTAAAACAGAGGAGCTAAGGCAAAGCTTCCCCAGTGCAGGGCCCTGTTCCATTGCAGATGGCTGCAGAAGGAGGTGAATGCAGGAAAGAGGTGTGTGTCTGTGTACATGTGCACATAACTGTATAGAATTTAATACCTTCATAATGGGCCAGTTGCCCAGTGCAGGCATTGCACAATGAAATCACATAATAAATTAAAGTCAAGTATAAAGGTTCAACCAGGCCAAATAGACCACCAACAGGAACATAAGGATTTGTCACAAAGGCAAACCCAACTGACCTCAGGGGAGGAGAGCAATTAACACACTGGGTGAGGAAGAAAAGAAGATAACAAATACAAAAAGGCAGTCAATTCAAAGGGAGCCCCTAGAATCTGTGGAGAGTAACCCTGTCCATGAGGACCATGCAGCTGCCAGTCCAAGGCTGTGGCGCCTCTTCTCTACAAGGAGACCTTGTAGAGGTCTGCAGCAGGTAATGCCCCAGAGTCCTGGTTTCTGCTTTCCAGCTCTGTTCTTAACTGTTTAAAATACATAGCAATAGGCTTTTTCTTAGGAAAAACAGTAATTATAAGACAGCAGAATAGTCTTCTGATTTTTACTATTTTGGTTTTATTGCATGTCTCCAGTGATCAAAGGTGGAAAATTAGTTTTGGTATATTCTTCAGTTAAGAGATGTGCTAGTGAAAGTCTCCATAAAGTTATTCAGAACTTAAATTACTTAAGATCTCTGAAAACTGTTCCACATGTATGTGCAGCTTGCTCTGTGGGAGGGTAAGTACCACATCCCTGGGAGCTGGCGCTGGGTTGGGTCTGGCAGGAGGGCCACGTTGAGCAGCAGCCTTATGAAACTGCTTCTGCTCTGTACAAATACTTGAAATCTTCCATACTGAGCCCCTTCCAGCATATCAGAAAAGAAAGAGCAGTTTCAGCCCTTGTGTATTGAAAGGAAACGTGCTTGTGGGCAGGCAGGAAAGAGACTGTTCCCCCCAGTGGGGCTGCTGGAGCTCTCTGGGGTCGCTTTCTGCAGAGCTCCACTTCGTGGGTTTTAACTTCTGGTTGTTTGCTGCTGCCATATCTTCTGGCCCAAGTTGATTAAAATTTTTGGTGAACTTTCAGTACTTAACCACAGGGCCTGCCCTTCTTGAAACGATTATGGGGCCAGCCAGCAGCATGCCCACAAAGGGGCAGTTGCTGAGCTTGAGCTTCTGGGCAGACACGGAAGAGCTGCCAGGCAGCCACTCGCAGCCAGCACTGGCAGATCAGCAGTACCATGATTTGCTGCTCCTTTTCTAGAAAACAAAAAAGACAAGAGATTTTTAAACACTGATCACAGTAAAGTTTTGTGAAAACATGTTGCAGCCATATTTAAAGTTTTTGTTGTTGGTGGTTGTTGACATGTGAGATTATGTTTAATCCTCCAGGGACTCCGGATATTTTGTAAGAATTGTAAGTGTAAATATTTGGCAATAGTTTCATATCCGTCCTCTCCAAGTCCCAGTGGAACAGATGATGCCGGGTTACTGTACTGTGTGCAGTTTCTGTTGATGGCAGTAGCAGATTTAACACTTCTACATAGTTGGATTTTACTTTATGAGTATTTAAAGTTTGTCTTGTGTATGTGGAGTAATTGCTGTGCAGCATGCTTTCTTGGAAGTGAATGTAATGTTTGTTCAGTTTCTTAAAAGCTGTAAAGGAGAGGCAGAGCTAACAACAAACCTATCATGATTAACAATACACAGAGATGTTTTTCATTGCTAAAGACATCTAGTATAAAGCAGAAATATTTAGTTACCTGTCTTGAAGTCTGATTGTCAGACTTACAGCAAGGCTAAATCCATTCAAATAGTTACTGGAAATTGGTGTTTGAACTTGTGAACTCAGGAAAACTCCTCATCTGTGCCAAGGTTTCTGGCATGCCCTTCCAAGCCCCACAGCCTGTTGTCTCCAGCTTTCCTTTAACTCTCCAGAGACTTTGGTGGCTGCATTTCTGAGTTCCTGCCTGAATAGAAGTTGCACCAAAAGGGTTACAAAATTTTAAACCCTGTGTATGCAGACAATTTTCAGCTAGCTTACAGCAGCTGCGGAGTCGTGCTGGTAGATTAAAAGCAGCTCCCAGCCCCAGAATGAAGTACATTAGAGCTCCTGCTGAGCCGAGCTGGGGTGAGGCCTACACAGCTGTCATTTAGGCCAAGTTTCCAACTGAAAACTGAAGAAAAGGATGTAACTTAAAGAAAAGTTGTATTTTAAAATAAGGCATCTGGTTATTAATCAAATATAGGCAAGAGCTCAGTTGTGCACTAGGTTTCAGCCTCAACAGCCTGACACTTGGGAAGGTAGGGAGGCAATTTTCAAGGATCAAGAAGGGGCGCGTCCAGTCAAAGGCTGTTACTCAGTGACACTCTAAAAATAATCCTTTTTTTCCCCATACTTGTCTCTCTCCCTGAAAAAATAAACAGAATATGAATATTCTTGAACTGTTGCATGTCTGAGCGAGAGTGT
Source organism: Chaetops frenatus (assembly GCA_013400775.1). NCBI lineage: Eukaryota > Metazoa > Chordata > Aves > Passeriformes > Picathartidae > Chaetops > Chaetops frenatus. The sequence continues at coordinate 366,630 of VZTR01031752.1, read as the reverse complement.
GACCAGCTCACACAATTGCTTTTTGCTGATACTGACCACAAAGCAGAGCCGATTCCCAAGGGACCGTGCTCATAGAAATCTGCAGTTAGCAGAGAGGTATTTAAAGCACAGAAATCTCTATGGCCTTTCCTCCATTTCCCAGTGTGAGTTTACCATGGGAGAGGTGGTCCCCACTGGCATGACAAGTTCAAGAAATCTTGTGAGCACAAGTGATCCCTGAGCTGCTCACCCCCCTACCCCATGGATTTCGTTGCTCCACACTGTGCTGCTGCTCACCCCTACACCCAGTTCTGTTACTTCTCTGCACGAGCACATTTGTTTGACCATGTCTTATCCCAGTAGCATAAATGAACCAGTGCCTTTTGGTCTCCCCTTCCATGACCAGGAGTAGTCTGCTTGTCCTTGATGCAGGCCAGCTTCCAAATGCCTTCTCAATTTTTAATGCAAAAGGGTCATTTACGAAAAACTAAGCGATGAACATGAATTAATTATATTATCACATTGACATACTTTGGCTTCCGAGGACTTTTGTACCAATTTTTCATTTAATTTGCTTGTACAGTTACCACAGCTCTGTCCCTACTCCTCACTTATAAACTGACTGTTTATCTCACAGTATTGCCTGCAAGCGCTGAAGCCAGATTTACCACTGGTTCATTTAAAATGAAATATTCAAAAATATTTGTTTAAAATACTGACTTTTGTCTGTATATATTGTGTGGTATGAATAATTTGTTGGAGTTCAGATACAGTGTTCTAGTTCTTATCAGATATGTATGATATGAATTTGAAAGTATGCCCTCTTGCTTGCTTTCTCTTGTTATGGTGCATAATGAATTTCCAGCTTGGCAGAAAGGAAAGGATCAGAGTGGGAAGCAGAGTATACCATGAGGATTTATCATGATACCAATGAAAGCAGTAAGACAACTCTGGGTAATTTACTGGTTACTGAAGTAACAGCCACATTTGGGAAAGGATTGTAAAATCAAGAACTTGCATTCTTCAGCTAAAAAATAACTACCAGTAATTAATTAGGCTGTTATAGGTGGCTGGTTCTTGTTTCTTTGCTTATCTCAAACTACCCAACATTTTTCAGCATCATCCAGCTTTAATATTAACATGTATAAACCTATTTTTTGTACAGAAATTTGGGATATTTTGGATATAAATGTATGTATATAGTGAGTTGAACAGCATAGTAAGGCTAATGAGATCAGTTTGTAGTGTGTATAGTAAACAGTGTGCTCCAGGAGTGCAGGTGGACCAAATCAGTGATCTTCCCAGAACACTCAAAACAGAAATGGTAATTTTCTATGGGACCTTAGATCTGAAATTTGACTCATGAACTCATTGTAGTGTGATGGTTCTTAATATATACACTTTGGAGGTGATATTCCTCTATGGGACTGTGTACACATTCACATAGATCCTGCTATTTCATATTATGTATTCATATTGACAGGAGTAAAAGATGGTTTTTACTTGTGTGGCAGACTAGAGCTAATGCAAATCCAGTAATCATCCCTTAAGTACAGGGGGAGTAACTCAAGGAAAAGCCTCTCCACTTGGCTGTTGCTTTGAATCACTAAGCAGTGGCAAATAAGAAATATGTATGTTGAACTTCCCAGGCTATGTGGGATAAGTGTTAACTCAGTATTCTCTCCTTTGTGAATGCAGGGCACATATGTGCATTTGGCCTCTAGTAGAGTCAAGTAAGTCACCTCTACCAACCCTTGAAAAACAAGACTAGCAAGACTTCCTGCTGTTTGTAGAACAAGGTTACTAAGCTAGGCCAGTGATGTCATAAAAATGTGTTAAGCGCTTGTTAAAAGCTAAATATCTGAATTAATAAGTGTTGAATATTGAGCATTGCTTTTTATTTGTGATTTTGAAACCAGTCTGATGAGTGTCCTTAGTAAACACAGTTGCAACCAATACATATATTACAAAGTTTTATGGTAAGAAAATTAAAGGATATATAGTACAGCAAAAAGGAGTGTTAGGTCTGGACCCTAGAATAGCACAGTAAATGGAAGTGAAGCTTGTTAACATTCTGTTGCTCTTCCAGCAAGGAGCTTAGTATTGCGTTATGAGCAATGATAACAACTAAAAAAAAATTTAAAAGAATATATAATAAGCCTAACAAAATTTTTTCATTTTCTGTAGCTGTTTCTTAAGGAATAAGTTGAGTTTTTGAGGATTTTTTTCTCACTCAGTTTAGCAATGATATCCTGTAATCTGCATCACTTAGAAGATTTTAGTTTTCTGTTAACTTTTGAACACGGACAGTTGTAGGTGAATGAATCAGTGTGCAAAGAGAATTAATGTATTTGAGATTTTGGAGGGAGGTTTTTTTGTGAATTTTGTTGGAGTTTTTATTTTATATTATTAGGTTTGGAATATTTCTAGCTGTCTAATCTCATCTGAACACATGAGGGTCTGAATATTACGTATTTACACTTTTGAGACATGCATCAATTTTTATAAGTTAACATGGCAATTTGATATTTGCCAGAATGCAGAAGCTTTCTCCACTTCTAAAAGGTTTTATTTTCATTAAGCTATGAATGCAGAAGAGTGTCTGTCAGGTTTTTTTTTTGCATTAGCTTGGCTGGTTTATCTTAAGCATACTCAGTAGACTTGCCTCAGTTTTTCTCAAGCTATTGTTCTTTTTTACACCGCGTTTGCACACTGCAGTGCATCTAGGGAATTTCAGCAGTTGGAATATACATGAAAAGAGACCCGCTCTACTTTCATAAGGTCCCTGGATGAATTGGACGAAACCTCAAGGCCCCATGGTGGAGCCAGAGCCGCATTCATATTCCTTGCCATCACCACACATATGATAGCATGAAGCCCAGACCAATCGAAAACTTGACAGTAAGCCTTTTGATTTTGCGGGGAAGCCTTCATCAAGCTGAGAGAGGGAAGGGAATATAGCCCAAACTGGACTTCATACTGTGGCAAGTTTGAAATCCCAGCCCAACCACAGAGCTGCTTGATTGGAATAGTTGGAAACTGTGTCCAGGAATTTGGCAGCAAGAACTTGGCTTTCAGTTACTCCTGCCTTTTTAAAGGAAAACTTGCCATACAGATTGCTTAGAAGCCTTATTTATTTTGTCAGGATTTTAAGTACGTACATTCTTGAAAAGCATAGTTTTAGTGTGTAGTGTGTAGTGTTTGCTGCTGTACAGTTCTGTTCCACAGCAGCTTTGTTTCATAGCCTCGTGGTGGAACACTCTTGGCTCTGCCCACTGATGTTGTCTTCTAGGCTGTTTCATTATTTGGTCCTTAGTCTACTTAAGAAACAGAAGGAAACAAAAGGAACCTTCCTTTGCACCATATGTGTCAGCATTAGCTTCTCCTTTAAACATTATGCCTGCCCATCTCTTGTAGGTGTGGTATGAAACTGCTGTCTACCTATTTGTCTGTGAATTTCAGCAGTATGTCAGAATTGCTGTTGAACATCATGATGCGTCATCAGTTGTGCCACTGAATAACTATAATTCTTCATCATTTTTGGGCTCCTCTGTCTGGGTGCTGGCAAGCCTTGATAATTGCAGTGGTGCCTTTGGATTTGCAGGTAGAAGAGCCGAGCATTTCCTCCTGGGGGAGATGGTGAAACCTCTGCTGCAGCCCTCCCCCCAGAATGCTTAATTTTGAAACTCAAAGATTCTGCACTTTTGGTGCCTATCTAGAACTGCATTTTTTTCATTGTCACCCCTGGAATTGTGATCCAATTATGCTCCAACCCAGCTCTCAGTCAGACAAAACTCTTGTTGACTTTCATGAGAGTTTGTCTAATTAAAAGACGAGTTGGGAGTGCAGAAGAGATAAATACCAGAAGCATGTAGAAGTGGCAAACTGATAGATTTGTGCTTTGTGTCAGAAGGTCATCCCTATAACACACTTTCCTGATTGCGATGGGAGACTTCTTTTCCATGGAGTGGTACATAGTCCCCCCTTCAGTGCAGTGGTGCCTTTTATAGACTGCAATTCCTTATGGCTGATGCAGAGTGCAAAACACATAATATTGTCTTGTGGCAAGTAAATGGGAGTGCTGCTACTTTAAAATGTTTTGTGGGGTTTTTGTTTGTGGATTTTGTTTTGTGGTTTGTTTTTTGGTTTTTTTTTTTAACTTCAGCAAGACATCTTTCTGGTGGTCTCCCACCACCAAAAAGTTAGGGAGAGGTTGGGGAGGTGTGTGGGGCATATCAGAAGCCCAGCCTGGAGCTCGGGAGGGGTTTATCTTCTTGCCCTCCCATCCTCCCCTCCAGGGCAGACGGGAGCGCAGCTGGAAAGAGGTGCTGGGGTTTGCAGTGCCTGCTGCTCACACGCTCTCCAAGGGCTCTGCTGGCTGTGAAGCAGAGTGGAGGCTTGGTGCAGATCCATCCCTGTGGCATGTTAAGGCTCTGTTGGATTGGCTGTTCAGCAATGTTTCCTCAGCCAACATTTTGGGTTTGGTTGATTAGATTATTTCTTAATACCACAACACTGTATAAGAGCATTTACTTTAGCTAATAAGTTTTAGGGTAAGCTGCAAGGTTCAAATGAATCATTTTAAAGCACAAAGCATCATTAGAAAATTATTAGCTTAGAAGCTTTATGTTAAGGAGGAATCTAAACCAGAACTTTTAAGGTTGAATTGCAGAGTATTCAAATGTCGTTATACCTTTCAGAATCATCTCCAAGAAACACCAAATTTGAGACTATAAAATTGAATCTGTGTACATCTTGACCCCATAACTCATGCGAATACATGAAAATTGCATCATATAAAACCCTATGCAAGGTTATAGAATGGTGGCTCTGTTGAGTTGTATTTAAATGGCTGCAGAGTGTAAACATCCCAGGATCTGTATATATCCAAAACAGAGGCAACTTTCTGCAGGTCTGCAGAGAGAAAAGCTCCATGTGGTTCTCACTGAGAGCTCTCTGCATTATATCCCAGAGGGTGCTGAGTGCCCAAAGCACTCACCATGCCCCTTCAAGAGCAGAGTCCTCCCACATCTAGAGAGGATGACTCTGTAGCCTCTTCCTCTTCTGTTCCTCAGCTCTGCCAGGTAGGTACTGCCAACAGCACCAGCCATTGTCACTGCTGTACGCCCAGCTGCTTCCCAGGAATTTTGTGAAACAGGAGCATCCCATGTTGTCAAGAGTTAATAATTATACCAAATATATGCTCTGTGATTAAATAACGCGCAGCTGGAAAAATTAATCACATCTTGCACTGAGAAATGCTTAAGACTTTTAAAGCAGCAATAGGTGCAGAATTTAACATTTAAAGATCCCTTGAAATGCCAGGGAATGAATATAAATGACTTGGTGCTCTATAGTATTTTGATACAGTGATGCCAACCAATGGAAGTGCAGGGTTCAGTCCTGCTATTTTATAATAGGCTAGTAAATATTTTATCTTGTGCCATGTTTAGCCCAAAATCACCACTCCCTTAATAAAGCAGAAGTTTAAATTAATTAATTTTTTAAAGGGGTAATACTGTTTGTTTACCCCACTGCCTGGGCACAGGGGAGGAGAGACACTTTTCTCTGTGCTCCTTCCCTCTTTCTTCAGCTTGTCCTGCATTTTAAGATTTAAAGCTTTATTTTTCAGAAAGCTTGTCCCATTGAAGAAAAAAAATATAGTACCATTTTGTTTGCTTTGCTGAAGGTGCAGACCTGAAGAATCAGTGCTGTGTATAAGCTGCCTCACCCTGCAGTTTCTCTTACCAGGGGCTCATTTGTATGCAGAGGGGATTAGTCAGAATTTACTGTAGCTTCGCCCTGGGGAGCTGTGAACTCCCTAGGAATATGCTCTGACGAAAGCGTGCAGTTGGTAAGATTAGAACAAACCCTTCTGCTACAGAAAGTGCCTTGGTCACTCACTAGGCCTCCAACATTGAAATCATTTTCATTTATAACCTTTTTGATCATTCAACCTCAAAGAAGCCTTGGCTTTTATGACAGCTTGCACCAAAATTGCCCAATTATTTGGGGGGGGCGGGGAGGAGAGGAGTGAGTGAGAATCTGAAAACAGTCAGATGTGAGAGACAGGGCACTTGATCTGTGCTCATGGCTTTTCCTTCCCTTCTCCTACCAATATTTTTACAGCTGTTGACATATATTGAGTTACATGTGGCTGTGCCATATCCCCATGGTATAGTTTCAAAGATCTGTTCACCGTAAAGTGTGCTGTTCTCAAGTAAATGACTCTGACTTCAAGAAAGCACAGTAGTTTAAATGTTACTATAAATACAGGAGCTAAGACATTTTAATTATAATTTTTGAGTTATACAGTGCTCTGTACATACACGAGGCATTTACTAAAGGCTGGGGATGTGCTCAGGTTACTGTGCTCTCTCGTGGATAAGGCAGTAATTGCAAGCAGCTCATTCTGCTGATCCCCTTTATTTGCGTGTATTTGCACAGTGTTTACTGACAATGAACAACCTGCATTTGGGAACTTAGCCGCAGGAGCTAAAGAAGAAAGAAAAAGGCAATTCAGAAAAAAAAATTCAAATTCAGATTCAAGAGACTTTTTATGTTTTGAGATATCTTAGGAATGTTACTTTTGTCAGAAGATGTTAGAATTTTAGTTAGGAAATATCAGCGCATCTATTGTCCTTTTAATGCCCTTCCAACTTGCATCTGGTAACTAGGGCAGATTGAGAATTCAGTACTAACAGGTCTGTCAAATTTTTGAGGAAATCCCAGGGTATGAGTTCACTGCTGATTAATTTTTACATCAGTGTAGTTGTGTTGGCATTGGTGAGGTTATTCCTAATTTGCTCTGATGAAAGGGAAAAAAACCCACATTGTCAAAATGGGTGCTTTTGTCTTGGGAATAAATAGGTACAAGGTGTGGGGAAAGCACAGATGAGCAGCATTATGTGTCAGGAGGTTTGTTTCTAGCTATCAGTGGGTTGGTGGTGTTACTTTATTTTTTAAGCTTGAAAACAAAACATTATAAAAAGCTTTTATAGCATTTGCCCTCATCTATCAGTACCAGTTATGCACAGTAAAGGTTTCCACCCTGGCTGTGGAGATCTGATCCTTTTCCTTTGGGCTGGGACATGGAGGAGAACAGTGACTGTAAGCTTAAATAATTTTGCAGTATGGTGACATCATCCTTCAGAGAGTTCTGCTACTAAGATCTATCAAATCAAGTATCAATAGGGCTCTCTAGATGAATTTGTCTCCCTGCTTTACCTGTAACACAGTCATTGTAATAGAAATTTCAACTCTCTCTGCTATGACTACTGCAGTAAAAACAGCTCCTCTCGGTGCTTCAGGTCCTGAACCAATATTTGCTGGAAGCAGTAAAAAAAGAAAAAATCTTTCAATGACTGAAACTAATTTTGGATCAAGCCTTTAGTGCAGGCTTGAATGCCCATCATTGCTGATGGCATGTTTTTGGTCATGCAGTCTACCAATCTACATAAATTAATAAATAGTATGCATAATTGATAGCACATGTATAGTGAACCACATCTCGTGGTTGCCCCAAACGACTGTTGCAGTTTTTAGCAGCATTTCCCATGGCCTTGACTAGAAAAGATGCTAAAGTTGGAGCCCCTGGGCTTCGTGGAAGTCCTCAGTGCCATTGCCAGCAGATCCTCCTTGGCCATTAAGCAGTGCTTCTGTGTCACTCAGCCGGGGAACACTATGTACTTCCATTTAAAAACAGTTGTGAAGTCTCCTGAGTAGGAACTGAAAACCCTGGCCCACCATCAGAGCTAAGTCCGCTGGCCTTTCCCCTCCAAAATTGTAACAGTTATTTTTTAAGGTGTTTTTGAGTAGCAGTGGGAAAGCACACAGGCTGCAGAGATTGTAGGAAGGTACTGAGAGCATCTAACCAACTCTTAACGTCTTTTACTGGATTTGCACTCAAATCTTTGTGCACTTCCTTTGCTTATAACTTCACCTCTTTTGTGAATCAAACCCAGCTTTTCTGTTGTGCAAATTTACGGGAGAGTGAGGTCCAGAAAAAGATTTTTTTCTCCTGACACTGCTACGAACTCTTACTGAAGAGAGCAAGACCATTCATCTTTAGCACCTTGCAGGTTGTTTTTTCTTTCAAAAACTTCTTTCAAAGTCAGAGTGTAGGCAAGTGATCTGAATGATGAGAATAAGCCCTGTTCAGATGTACCTGGTCCCTGGGCAACATTTGAGATGGCAAAGGCTGTCCGTTTGCATTCGCCTCACAGACATTTCTGTATGTGATACCTTCTATTTTCCATGGTGGTTAAACAGGCTTCTTCCTGGGAGGAGGATTAGGAAGCTCTGATAGCACTTTATTAATACATAGTTAGCTATATACAAAAGAAGTATTTAATTAATTGATTTTTTGGCTATCTTTGGTTATGTAAATCAAACCCAAGCAATAATAAGTCCTGTTGCTGGAGGTGGCTCACAGGCCAGCTACCTTGCAAGCAGATGTCTGGCCATGAATTCATCAAAGGTTTGCATGTACAGTTCTTGGTATTTCTTTTCATTATCACAATTATCAGGGAGAACAGATGAGCTGGTTTTTCCCTATGTCTTGTTGGATGGTTGCTTTTGAGGGAGGAGCCTGGGTGCAGGCAGTGTCAGGGATGCAGCATCTTCCTTGTCCGTGCAACCACCAGGGACATGCTGGCTCAGGCAGGCTGGGGCTGGGGCTGGCCTTAGGGCTCTGGCAGAGAAGGGCAAGGGCATCTTAGGCACTCCTGGGGCAGCCAAGCAAGACAGGCTCCCTCCTGCAGCCTGAAAAGCTGGGGCACATTCACCTCCTCTGCCTTTTAAATGACTTGTATTTGTCCAGTCTGCTTAAGCTAAAATTTAAGATTTGTATTCAAAAGTGCTGACTGACAAGTTTCCTTTATGAATTCTTGTGGATTGCTATTGATTTTTTACTGTGGTTTTCAAAATCCTACTTCTAGGACTCTGGAGATTTCCCTGCTGCAATAATAATGTATTGTCATTCTTAATATCTCAGCTTCTTGACACAATATTCATATTAAAACCACAAAAAAGCTACATTAGAGCAACACCGAGGGTCTGCCTGGAACCCACCAAGGCAGGGGAAATCAAAGTCAAGGCTGAAAATTAGGGCTGACACTGTGAAACGTATCCCATTGTACTTAAGTACTGGAGTTCATCTGTGATTGCAAGATCACTTGCATTTGAGAGATGGATTCCTCTGTACAGCAGGAATGAGTTATGATGTGTTGTAAATCCTAAGGATTAACTGTTGTAGTTGAGAGTGCCTATTTTTGTGGAGAGCTACATAAGCCAGCATTATGGAAGCTGCTTTAACATCTTTTATGAAATTTTGTTCTTGTTCACACACAGGGCTATTAAAAATTCATTCTGCGTTTCTGCTACTTGCATAACAATTCTGGATCAGATTGTTCAGGTCAATTAGGAGAGAATAGAAATGTCACAGCATTATTTGTATGAGCTTGTAGCCATTTTCCTCCTAACTATATTGCTCCAAAAATGTTTTGCAGAGGTGCACTGTCTTTTATGAGTATGATAAAGAGTTTGATTTATTCACTTCCATGATGTAAATGTGTTGTGTAAATGCTGGTGGCACCATGGAGCTATTGGAAGGCCTTCCATTTGACCATGTCTTTTGACCTTTCTCATACTGTCTCGTTTTGGAGTTAAATTTTTCCAGTCACCCTTTTTCTTGCTAAGTTGGAGAGTTTACTCGAGTTGTTCACTGGTCTCTCAGTGTGCTATGTGAAACCCTGTGGAGTGTCAGGAATGAGAGCTGAGAAATAGCAGGGAGATTTCCCCTGGCTGAGGAGAGGCTGGGAAGGCAGTGCATGCTGGTGAACATCGCCAAGGGATGTGGGCTGCTCACTGGCACAGGGTGCACATGGTTCTCTGCTGCCATCACCCACCTTAGCACCAGAAGTGAACAGAAATGTTCTGACAAAATTAAACAAATCAAATATCTAGGTTTATATTTTACAGCAAGGTGTTTTAACAATATTTTTATTAATGGGTTTAGAAAAAGCTGTTTATGCCCCTTTCCATCTGCTTCTCTCTTCTGTTCTTCATGCTCACATGAGAATCCATCTGACACTACCCCTCCTAGTTCATTAAGGCAACGTGAAGGGGTTTCTTTACAAATGAAGATTATAGGTCATTTGCATACATCTAGGATTTCTTTTTTGGTGCTGTTTTGAGCAGTGAACAGATAAGGACAGGAAGTAGACATGTGGATTCCCATCAGAAAGAAGCATTCAGACCTTGTGAGCTGAAGCACCTGAGAATTCCACACAGGTGGATATGCACAGTTTGTGCAACATGACCTGGCAGTCTTGATGAAGACTCAGGGGCACATGACCAGGGAATATTTTGATATAGATGTTGACCAGTTTTACTTGCTACCTGCCTCTGAAGACACCAGTGGACTAAACTGAGGTTTGGTGTAATTAAATGGAACTGTCAAATGCCAGAACTGTGCTATGTGCACAAAATGTCCCGCTATGTTCGGATCACTTGAAGAATTCGTGTTTCTTGTTTACTGTTATGAATATTCGGATATTGAAAAGTATAACATCATCCCAGCTGCCTTCAAAGATGTGGCAATTTCTAGATTAAATTAATTTTAGAAAGGCCAGGTGAAGTTACAGGTTTACCTGGGAAGCTTATTTTCCTCTGGAGAGATCGCTCATGCCTTTCCTTAACCTAAGATGCATCACACTGCTGGCACTTTGCATTGGTTAACACAATTCAGAGGGTAAATGCTGGTAACTTACTGAGTCAGCATGCAACTATTGGTTCTTTAAACTATTGCAAATCACAGGTTTTATCATATCCACCAACATCCCCAAAGTGTAGTTTGGAAAAGATTGGCTACTGATTGCATGTACCATCAGGGTAAGGTATTTCATTTGAAAATACTAAACAACATAGGGCCAAAAAACTCTTAAATAGAGAAAAACATTAAAGATGGCTTTAAAAACAGGTATGTGCCCCAACATTACCTCACCTGATCAGTTTAAAATAAATCCGGTATTTTCAAGAAAAAAGATTGGTTTTGTTTCTTTGAAATTATGTGTACCTGAGTTAATCTTTCAAGTGAATTATAAATCCCTATAAATGCAGTTAGCATTAGAATGAGCTATAGTTACAAAAATTGGAATGAAGATAAATCATGTTTCCTTGGTGAAAATCTAATAATATCAATCAGGTCCCTATAACACTGCTCAGATATAGATCCCCTGTGACTGTGATGTGTTCTGAGGAGCCCATGCTGCCCACCCTCAAGATGAGGGTCCACAAGGCTTAATATTGGGCACTTCCAGTACTTCAAGAGTTTTATCAAAACTATGACACTTCAAGTGGTGCAAACAGATGTGCATCTAAAACATGGAAACAAATGGTCTCGCTTAATTTTGGAAGAGGCAAGATGAGATTTTTTTACTTTGAGAGTGATGATAATCCTGAGTGTATTTAAGCATCTCAAGGTCAATGGCAGCTTCGACAGCCTGTACCAGAACAAGGCCTTTTTGGGGTTCTGGGGATGGATTGGCAGTACAAAGGTGCTGCGTAAGAGTGCGGGCGAGGCGGAGCGGTGCAGCTCCAGCGAGGTGTGCTGACCCCTCTGACCTCGTGCCCTTCACAGGAATTAAGCTCGTTGTTTTACAGAGTCAGACCTTAAAAAAGAAATAAAAAAAATCCTTTGAGGCCCTCACCATCCTTTTCTTGGAGATGTATTGGGGAGCCCTTGCTAACACAGATCTTGGAGAATTGTTAGTATTAAACTGCTGTCAGATTACCAAAGTGTAACAACGTACAGGACCTGCACTTTCAGCCACTGTCTGTTCAGTGTGTGGGTGAATGTCAAAGGGAATATTTTGTGTCAGTTCCTTGTGACCCAGATTCCACAGAAGTCTCTTATAAAATAATATTTGAGCAAACACTACTCGCATGTCCTAAGGACACCTCATGCCCGTGAACCCAAAGGTAGGAGTGAAGCTGCTGTGTGCTGCGAGATCTGTGACTTTCTATCTGAGAATTTTGGTCTTGTTTGATAGTTCAGCCTTTGTGCCCTGCAGATCCATTTAAAATGGTCTGAAGTAGGAATAAATCTATTACAATAACCACCATTTTAAAGAAAATAATACAAGATAGGTCTGTGAAGAGGTGTTAAAAAGTAGAAATGAAAGGCAGAAGTTGTAAGAAAAATCTGTTCATTGGACAGACCTGCAATGCAGTAAATAATAACCTCAGATGTGAAAGACAGCCTGTTCTAGAAAAAAAGGCAGTGGAAAGGACATTTTTTCTCTTTTTTTATTTTTTTTTTCTGTAGGTCTAGGGGAGAAAAGGTCTTTTATTCTTTAGTAACTTTTCTGATTTTAAATATGTGCTTGTCTGGTCATGAGGAGCAAGGTCATTCCTACTGCTCAGGGCCTAGGCTTTGTGCTGGTGTTGGTGGGAGCTTCTCTCCTCTCTCCTTTTCCTCCCTCCCTCTATCTCTCCTTTTCTTTTTCTCCTGAGGTGCAGATGGCCACATTTGCAGGTTAACTGGAACAGCTGGAGGCACATTATTAGCTTCCTGCTGCTAACTCATATTTGCTTAGATTTTTTTTTTTTAACAGCAACATAATTTACAAGTAGTAGGCCAGTGACAAAGCTGGCATGTTCTAAATCCGCATCTGATTTATATAATGCTGTTGCTTATCAGTGAATGAAGTCATAATTATTGCTTTGTACCATTAAATAGCATAAATATATAAACTGTTACACAAATTGCAGCAAATGTTTCCTCTAGGGAGCTCTAGACAAAATTTTAATGTAGTGCATTTGTCTGTGGTGGCAGTTTCTATGGTATATAATAATGTTGATAAATTTTACTGTAGCAAGTGACATTGTATAACATTAATCCTGGTGGTAAAAATCTGATGAATACTACAGCTGTACTGGTGGGTACAAGAAGAAAGAGAGCTTTTGACACCAAGTGAATTGATTTTAATAGTGCTTTAGAGCTCCAAAGCACAAAGATGGTGCAGAGATGGTAGATCCTTCACTGAAAGGGGAGAGGACTCAGGCAGGTGCTGGACAGTAAGGCACCAGGGAGCTTGACTTGATGATGGTGATAATGAATTCTTTTTAAAATCTTTATTGATAAATACTTCCTCTGCTTTGAAAAGCAGAAGAAAACCAAATGGTGAGATGAAACCATTTTAAATCCTCCCGAGTTATTGCAACTCAGCACGTGTAAGTGAAGACACTGTGCTGGGTCCCGTGCTCAGATGTTGTTCCTGATGTCAAACACAGGCACAGGAGCCACCTGCCCTGCCCATGCTGGCAGCTGGCAGATGAGCTGGGCACTGGGAATGTGCCAGTGGACAACTGAACAACTCGAGACACAGGGACTGCCACGAGAAATCCTTTCTCTGACTTCACTTGCGTGTAGCAGGAATAGGGTGGTACAGGCAGGCTTTAGCTCTTGTCAGTAACAGCACAGTGATGCTGTAGGTTTTGCCATCCTTTAGAAATTGCCATGGCATTGCTCTGTGATCCAGGGCCCGGTGCCTGGGCTGGGGTTGGCCCATGCTCTCTGGGCAGGCAGTGGGGTGGCACGGAGCTGCCAACGGTGCTGGGCCCGGGAAAGTCACCGCCAGAAAGCCCTGGGATTGTCACCACTCATGCCTGAGGTGCCTGGCTTCAGTCATGGCTGAGAGCAGCTGGTGTGCTCTCCTCCTCAGAGACACCTGCCAGGCATGGAGACAAAGGGGGCAGCCCCAGAGCGAGCCTGGGCTGTGCCCTGCCTGTCCTGCCAGCTGTCTGAGGATGGTTTGTTTTGTTTTTATTCCTGGAAATAAGGAGTGCTTATTTTCTCCAGAAAAAGCTTTTAAAAAATAAATGGATAACTCAAAGGAGAATCCTAGAGGGCACTGTACTTGGGACACTTCTGTAGAAATGGAGACCAGTGTAGTTTTTGTACTCGGTTATTTAGACTGCCATGACCCCCCCCGCCGGAAGTGTATTTTTTCTCTTTTCTTCATGACATTACTTCTTTCCTTTTCAAATTCATGTCTCTGTTTCAGTAGCATCAAAGATGGATCTAGAGAGTTAAAATTGCAGCCCCTGGCCATAGGGAAAATCCCAGTGACTTCAGACTGAAGAGCATTGAGGTTCCTGACACATACCATGGCATGTTGACAACATTTTCCTTGTGAAACCCTGACATGTTTTATACGGCTTTTCCTTCAGCTTTTTGTTTTCTGCATTTCTAGCATTTCACATGGCCCCAGTAATTATCTTCCTTTCTGAGAAATCTCATATTTTTTCCTGCCATCCATTAGCATGAAGTTTATTGAGTGCTTGGGGATTAGTCACTGTTCTCTCTGGGGGCTGAAGCGCTGATGTTTGAACAATGTGTAAGGAATTCTCCCCCCAGTATGTTGTGCCTCTCTACTCCTCTACACCACCTGGGCTTGAAGAGTAGAGGATGAGTAGGCCTCCTTGCCTGGTGGCTTGGGGGTGCTGGTCTCTGCAGTCAGCCTTGGAGACATACCTGGGTCCAGTCTATAAGCTTTGCTACTGGTTTAAGTGGTTGGGGTTTCAGACACCAGCACTGCTTTGAAAACACAGACGTGCCCGAGAGCACTGCGCCTCACCCTGTGGTGCTGGAGGCACTGCACTACAGGCAGCAAGGGGTGGGAAGCCTGTGGCAAGGGCAGTTTCCCCTAGGAGTGGCATGGAAGCAGCAGCATTGTTCTGGGACAGCCATGCTCCACCTTCCTTTGCCTGGTCTTCCTCCATCAGACCCTCTCACCTGCACCGTGGAGCAGTCTCTGGGATGCTCCATCTGCAGCCTTCCCTTTGCTCCAGCTCCTGGCCAGAGTGGCAGATGAGGGAGCAGAGCTCCCTGACAGGTGCTCTGTCCCTGAGGAGGATTGCAGTGGCAGTGCCATGTGGCCATGGCTTTGGAGCCCTGAGATTTATTTTGAAAGTGTATTGCTTGTCAGTGTTACGCGTCTTAGTAAATTCCTGTACAGTGCTTTATGGCTTGTCTGCAGGTGAAAAAATAATTTTATTCTCATGGCTCCACCGTTAACAATTTTAGAAATAAAAACATCTTAAAATGTACTCTGGAAATGTGAATCCTGAGCTGTATATCTGTAATGACTAATTGCTTAATCAGCTCAATGCACACCTGAATCATGGTTAATAATAGCTGCTGTGCAAGCTTTGTTACGTCTTCTGCAATAGTGCAGTGATTCCCTGCTCCCTGTGAAGACCACAGGCCAGTCCCAGCACCAGGCATGTTCCAGAAACTGCCTCAAGTCACACCCCACCCTCTGCAGCGCCAGTGGATACCGGGGCTGTGGGTAGGCCAGGCTGTGTTTATGCAGTTACAAAGATGCTGTATGTCCATCCAGCTTGGCCCCTGACAGCCTTTGGTTTGTCTTTAAGGAGTGGTGAAGATGTGTTTGGTGCCTGTGCCTGAAGCAACAGGGCCATCTAGAACAAAAACCTGTGTTACAGTTACTTTGCAAAATCACTCTGCATTTGTGTGTCTACCAGAAGCACTTACGCTTGAATGCAGTGTTTGATTTTTTTTTCACCTACTCTGAATAGATCATCTTTACAGACCACAATAAAATGTTTGTGTAATGCTTAACTGTACATTAAGTAAAAACCTGCATTAGAATATCCCTGTATTATTTCTATTGGGTAAATAAGATCATAAAGACAAGTATCCCCACAATTCCCATTACCACATTCAGCACTTAGTTACATTAGAAAAATGAGGCATTGTTCTGCCAACTTTTGTTTCCCTCCATTTGTGCTACTTACCACTTATGAATTGAGCATGCTGACCCATGCAGAAATTACTTCTGAAATCCAGCTATCATGGCACACGTGGGTACCACGGCACAACTACTGCCAGGGGTTGATGGCTAGCACTGTCTCCTGTGCTCCCATCTAGAGCATTAGTTTGAGCTGGTGTATAACTAATAGCATTTGGAAGGTGTGGGTGTTATGTTGTCTGCTGAAGCATGATTTGTATTGCATTAAAGTATACTGGTGGTTTTAAACAGGCTAAAGGGGTTTTTCAGCTGTGGTCAATTACTGGGCTGTTGCACGAATAGTGTGCAGGGTATTCGGGTGGTCACAGAAGCCTGTGTTGTACTGACACCTTGCCCAGGCCTTTGCAGACCAGATGAAGCAGTTGATGTGCTTTTTCAGGACTGTTGCAGGTTTAGGAGCGTATTGCAAAGCCTCTTTTTACACTCTTTTGCTCCACTGTCCTGTGCTTTGCTCCTGGAGGTGTTCAAGGTATGCAAATCTTCTCCTTTTCCTCCTGAGACTGAGCACTGGGATTGCACCTTCCCTGCTGTGTAAACTGGCACAGCTGGACGTGCTCCCCTCACCACCCCTCCAGGCAGCATGAGGGCAGGGGGCAAGGCCAGCCACTGCTGTTCAGCTCCAGACCAGGGCATCTATTTTACAGGGGGGCTGGAGGCAGGAACCAAGGTTCAAAGCTGCCTCTGCTTGTATGGAGAAATCAATATTTAGCCATAAAACCAGGAGAGACATGTTTGGGAATCACAGCCTGAACGAGAGGGTTCCAGTATTGTCATAGAAGATAAAACAAGAGGAAAACATTTTGAATTTACTCTTTGCGTATTGAGGCCTTTTATTATTCATCAGTAAGTAAATATAAGCTAAGGGAGTGATTTGTTTCTAACAAGCTTATAAAATACTAGAGTCATTTGTGAGTTTATTGGAGTGCTGATTATAAACATTCCCTCATGCACACTCCTTTGTGTCAAATTAACATTCAAAATACAAATATTGTATCTTTGAATATTTTTGTAATCTCTTCCCAAGTATTTGAAATCTTCGATGAGAGACAATTGATGATGTTACGTGAAAAGTAGCCAAGCACTCTGTCACAGTTTTGGACACATTTTTCATTTCTTTGGCATTTGCTTTGCTCACGCTGTTTCTTTGAATTGCCTGCTTCATGCTCTAGTATTTTGGATTTTGATACAATGCATAATTGATGCTCATCTAGCTGCAAAGATGCAACTGTTGTGTGTGCCATGCTGCCTGCACGCCGCTTCCCGGGATGTGCCCCACAGCCTGCGAGGGCCAGTGCCTGATGGAGGAGTGGCCAGTCACACTGGGGCTGGGTGGCCTTGCCATGGCTCCCTGCAGCTGCTGGGGCAGTTCAGGCACATGGGTGGCACCAGGTCATCCCAGGTCTCCCTAAGCACTTCCTTGAGGAGCTGGACTTTTCTAATCAGACCTCAGGTGTGATTGATAAGGAAGCCCTGTTCTTGCACTTCCTCTTGTGCAGCAATGCACTTTCTGTTGGTAATCACAAGGAATAGAAATGTAAAGAATAGGCATGATCTGTCACTCATCCCACAGATCATTGCTTTAGATCCTTCCCCTGTAGGCAGTTTTCCAAAAGGATAAGCTGTGTGGGGAAGGCATCCCAAGGCCTTTTCAGGTGTTGTTGGTTGAGACTAAAGAGCTTTAGGGAACAGATCTGGCTACAGACTTGCCTCTTCACCCCCTCCATGCTGGTACAGCAGGTGTATTTGTAGTTAAGTGGGACAGATCTTTTATTTTACAATTTTGTTGTCCCCCATTCCCACTAAAACATTCCTTGTGTTATTGGTACCCAAGCTGTTTGCTTTTCCTATCAGTGTACCTTGTTTTTACTAAGCAGAGGAAAATCCTTCAAGGGTGGGTCTTAGGCTAACATTATTATAGTGGCTGCCATTTAAAAAGTCAATTTTTGCCTACAGGCAAAGTATTGTTATCAGAGTTCATACCTATTTTGCATATATACGATTGTATCTTCCCTACCTCTCTGGGGTGATAGGAGCAAATGCCGACTTCTTAATGCTGATTGTTGAGTTTGAGGTTAAAATGAGAACTCACCAAAAAAAAAAAAAAAAAAAAAGAATAAAATGGTGGGTAGCAGATCTCTGACAGTGAGAAACCCTTTTGGTTGAAGCAAGGACTCCATGATAGCTTGATTAAGAATCTTATTTTATTTGAGGGCGCAGCTGAAAAGCAGCTTGATCTTTCCTCTCGTTTTTCATTCTTTCTCAGTAACTTTTGCAGGGCTGTGGAATATGGTTCTTCTCATGTGGATTTATTAGGTGGATACGCCTAAGTCCCTTTCAAGTTCAATGATTGCACATCAGGCCTTTCTCTACAGCAGTCTGACTACACCTTTGGATCTTTCCAAGTCATCTCAGCCACCCTTGCATGGCTTCCGTCCGTACTGTGCACCCCCTGAATGCACCATCCTGCTGGGAACATCTTAGTGCTTCATTTTGGGCAGAGGCCTGAGACTTGGTTTTGGTTTTTTAAAATTTAATTTTAGTTTTAAATATAACTTCTGAGAATGAGAGGAGTTGCAGAGAGCCCAGGAAACCTTTACAATGCCATGAGCCTGAGATCTGGGTCAGTTTAAGCAAAAATAGCTGTGTAGGACTCCTGCTGTTAATGAGCCATCAGAGCCTTCTGGATGTCATTGTGTTTTGATACCATGGCATGCTCACACTTTCAGGTGGCTGGAAGAGGGCTGCTTCAGCACCACTGAATGACTAACTCTTCCTTCCCTTTATTTAACCAAAAATACAGGCTTTCCATATCTTTTACACTAAGTTTTCTGTCACAGCCCACATATATTCTCCAGAGTCTGTCTACAGTGTGAGAGTTTGCACATGGCTTTCCTTAATGGATTAAAAAGCTAATGACATATAAAATGAAGAAAATGTGTTTCTAAAAAAAAAAACAAACCAAACCAAGCTGGCCATGTTGTGCACTGACAAGAGTTTCTGCCAACAGCCATATATGCCTGACCGAGCTACTCACATAGTAAAATAGAAAGGAATTTGTTGACAAAGGCAGAAGCCAAAGTCCTCTGAGTCTGGGATCCCAGAAGAAGGTTCTGCCCATGTTTCCCTGCCACTGGTGCCCCTCACAGCTCTACAGGATGCATGTGCTGGGCCTGAGCTCTCCTGTGCAGAGCTCAGGGAAGCTGCTTCAGTGCTGCCTGTCCAGCTCCAGATCACATGTGAAGTGTGCAAGCTGGCTGGCTCATGTGCAGGACAATGAACACATGTAAAGGTGTTATAAAATTGATATTAGCTTTTCTGCATTGTAACCCACGTTTGTATGTTAGATGCACACTGCCCAGAGTAACTTCACGGTCTGTGTTACGCAGAGCCCTTGCTCAGCTGTGAGATCTCTTCCAGAGAGTCACTGGGTTGCAGTTTCTCTTCTTATTCGAGATGAAGCTGCCATAGGGTTTGATTTCCACCTGGACTGTGGAGTGTTAATCAAGCAAATTCCACCAGCATCAATGGGAGATGCTCTGTACATTTACTTGTGCATAATCCCACAGTACAAGAATATATGTCTGCATAATGCAGAGATGCTTAAGATATTTTCTTGTTTTCATGCAGATTCTTCTTTTTGACTGCCTTAAGGAATATCATGTGTTACTGCACCCTAGGATTCCTGATTTAAAAGATGTCTCATAGGGGAGGTTCATTCTTTTGGGTGTATTTGCACTTAACGAGCTCTGAGAGATATTTGTGCTATGCAAAATCAGTTACCTATCTTAGCCAGCCAGACCTTATTTAGTCACCCTTGGTTCCCTCTGTTTGCAGTGGCAACTCATTTTTTCATCCCCAATAACTGGTTTGTGTCCCTGAGCTCCAGCCCTGTTTCTGGGGAGAAGGAGTGAAGGAGGCAGCTCGGTAGGGGTGGGGGACAGGAGCCTCTCTGGGGCTGGGCTGTGACAAGTGTTCAACCCTCAGAAGAACAAGTAAACTCTGGTGCAGTTGTGCTGAATGTTCATGTCAAGGTAGCTGGGTAACCATCATTCTTATTTTCCAAGAAAAAGCTGAGATATGTTTGTGGGTTTTTTGCTTGTCTGTATGAATTTCAAAAAATTTTGATCTTTAAGTTGATAACAATGCCATAAGATATTGCTTTTTAACTAGAGACTTTTCCCTAGGAATATTGTTTCTTAATAAGAAAACAAAATTAATACATATTTAAAAGGAATGCAATTATTTGAGTAAGTGGTGCAAATTGCCCCAGCATTAGGGGGCCAGCATTTGGCCAGTTTCTGAGTGTGGTGATCTGCCACAAAAATAATGCTCATGGTTGATTTTCAACTGCATTTTTAACTCTATGCCCACTGCACCATTTCCCAACTATCTGTATTAATGTAGTCTTTAATTTGACCATAACTGATACTGCTGTAAAGTTTACATTACAGTGTTTCCATGTTTATGCAAAATTTGCAATATCAGAATAAGGCCCCTTATTCCAATTCACCTGTAGTCACTCAAGAGGCATTGTACCAATGCAGGGATAATAGAATTTTTCTTTGCTGATGGAAATGAAAGTCTACCCTCCCACCCCCAAAAAAAAAAATTGACATTTATTATGCTTTGAATCCTGAAAGAACCTTCAGTGTTTCTCAGTTAAATTGTACATTTAGGTGGGTTTTTTGTTAAGAGTTTTATTTCTATTTCTCCTTTTACCGGTTTTTCTGCTTCCCTGATGCCATCGTGGGAGCAGTTCATGCCTTTCTCTTACTCTGTGCATTGCTGAGTGTAGTTGACAACAACTGGCTTGTAGCCTGTCATGTTAATTATACACTATTAGAGACCATTAATCTGATGATTATTTACACGATAGATTTAAAGTCTATCATGTCAACGTGTACTTGGGAATGGTAATGTGAAGATCAGCGATACACATCAGTGGGAGTTGGTGTTTTAACAAACACCGTGTGCTGTCCCGGGTGTGCTGGGTTAGCTCAGGGGCTGCTCACCCTGCCTTGCATCCCCAGCCCAGGAACCCACCTGTGAGCTCCCGAAAATGCACCCAGCAAAAAGGCAAATGCCTTTTGAGCAGTAGCTGTGGGATGCAGCTGCCACCCTGCACCCAGGCAGGGCAGGAGCTGCCTGTGGGAGGGAAGGCTTTGCCTTTGGCCCCTCGTGGCTGGCGGGTCCTGGCAGCTCTGGTGGCCTCTGTGTCACCACGGTCACCGCAGGCTGCCACTGCAGGAGGCACGGGTGGGATGTGGTGGGGAGGGGGCACCTCGTGCCTCTGGGGGCCTGGTGCTGAGGCTGGGGAATGTGCCAGGCCTGTAAAAGGTGTAAAAAAGGGCTTTACACCTATTTAAAGTAGGTTTAGAGCTTTGCATGTTTTTAAAGCATCCCCATATTCCAGTGGGAGGTTTAATAAGAGTATAATGATGTTTTAATTTTAATTTTTAATTTCACAAGAAGAATAGATGCCAAGTAGATACTAGTTATTGCTGTTTGTCTGTACTGAGCTTTTCAATGTGATACTGTCAATAGGATGAGAGGATGAATGTATTCCTGCTGTGTAGCAGTGCAGGGAGCTGCTCCCAGGGAGGTCACCAGGAGCAAGAAGGTAAATTTAGTTTTCAGCAATACCATGGTATGAGGGAGGATAGTGCAGGGAATAGGCTGTGTGGCCATGGGCCTAGATTCGGGGCTGCATTACTTCAGTTTCATCAGGTATTGACATTAAACTTGAAATAACACAACTGTGAGTATTTCAAAACACTGAAATACATGACTTGGATTGAATTGTGTGGGAATGAGGTGTTCTTACTAAACTCTAGTCATTCCTAGGGGTTCATTAGTCTGGATAAAGCTAATTCTGTGTGTGGTTGTACGGACTCAAACACTCAAAGACAGCATGTGTTTCTTTTCCTGTATGGGTTTTGCATTTCCATTTTTGCATGGAAGCCAGTGGAGTTATTCCTTAATCAACTATTATGAAGGAGCAATGAGACCTATCAGGCTTTAGTCCACAAAAAGTTTTAATATAGGCTATTAAAAAGAGGCATCTTCAGTGAAAGGCTGATAAAGTGTGAAGTTATTGTGCTAAAGTATAGTGCATTTCTATAAATTATCTTTATGCAGTTTCCCAGATTAAATCTAAAATAAAGCTCTGCAGGCAGGTCCCTCTGGGGCTCTGCAGTCAGAGATAGATGATGCACAACTCCATGAACTGCTTTGAACTTTCAGATTTTATTTTTCTTGTAAACTGAAAATTAAGTTGATGAAGCTGGGCCTGGCAGCCCCATCTCATGTGTGTGAGGCTCAGCCTTGCCCTCAGGAATGAGGTGCAGTGGGAGCATACACAGGGCAGGGCTCTGGAGCAGTACTGGAACTTGCAGTCAGTAGGAAACTCCCTGCAATCTCATCCCCACTCCCTCTGGGACCATGCTTCTTTTTGATGGTCATTTTAATATTGCAGTGTACTGACATATACTGGAGGCAGTGAACTTACAAGCTATCCTATAAATAATTTGGCATCTTATTCTGCATATTTTGAGCTCGAGGCCCCCTAAGATGATGAAAGAGTTTAAAGCCTGTTGTATGGTTAGGCTAATTTAGCATGGAAAAGAATACCTTTTTGAGCCTGAAGAAGTACATCACAAGTAACCTTGGAGTTTGTTACCAGGAATCCATCGGCACTTCCTCTGGCACCAGCAAGTCCTGTGGCTTCTGTCTCCTGATATATTCCCTGATTTCCCAAATCCTATTTCCCCAGAGTCTCCCAACCTGAAGAAGAGCAATAGCCCTTTGTGCTGATAAACCCTTGTCTGCTGCCCATCCCTTGGAAAATTATGAAGAACAGAACTGATTTTAATGAATCTTATCCATAGACAAATGTAGGGAAAACTAACAAAATTACATACAAATGCATGTTGGGAGCTCTGTATTTTTGTTGGTATTCCTTACATAGTTTCTAGAAAAATCCAAGCCCCCGTGTTATCATTTTTCATTAAAGTGATGTTTCTAACCACAGTGGACAGCTCTCATATCCCTTGAAAACTTATAATAGTAAAATTGTCATAAGGATGAAGCAGAAATGCAAGATTTTATTAAACAATCTTCAGCTCATAAAAGACATCAGTGTTGTGCCATTCTAGATCATATAAATATATTTCAAAGCAGAATCGTATTTCAGCAGAGAGATAAAGCACAAAAGAATATGATTAGCAGAGACCAACATAAAATATTAAACCATCCAAGAAGGGGTGTAGGTGTATGTTTATCCACACGGGCAAGTCGGAGGCTGAGAGCAAGGCAAGATTTTGGCAATATATCAGTAGATTCATGAGCACAGATAGCCATGGCAATTTGTGTGTGTGTGTTTTGCAGTGGCAGGGGTGTTTGGCATGGTTTCTCACAGCGCTGAGCTGGGTGTTTCTGCACAGCCACTGAAACCGCTGAGGGAATGTGATGGGTGTCTTTAGTCTGGCAGAGTCGTCAAAGGGAGATATGAGCTCTACCTGGATAAATAAATAAGTATAAATAGTTTTCTTTCTGATATGTGACCAGATTATTTTCCAGTTGATTTCCAGCCAAGGTCCCAAGGGGGCCACAGATCAAAAAAAGATAAGGGTCAGTTACAAGGTTGAGCTCATTCGGCGTTGCCATAGTAACTGACCTCCAGCATCCCTGGGAGGACGGCACCCAGCTCCCCAGGTGACATTTCTGTTGCCACGCCATCAATCCGCTGCCTTTCACCGCCCAGGCTGCCTAATGGCCGGAGTGCCCGCGCCGCAGAGCGTCCCGGTGCCGCTGGCCCGCGCCGGGCCCCAGCGCGGGATCTCCTCGCCCCGCAGCTGCCCTGCCAGCGAGGGAGGGGCTCAGCTGTGTCCTTTGGGATTAATTACAAAATCGCACCGGAGCAGCAGTGTGGCCCAAATGGTTTGTGTAGCCGGTCGTGGGTTTAGGCAGCAATGGTGAGGAGGAAATGTTGACTGTACAGCAGACGTCATCTTCATCTGGTGTGAGCATCTGCAAATTTGCCATTCCCTTGGAGGAGCTGCAGCGTGTTCTCAGGCCTTGGTTTTACTTCCATCCTTGGATTGTTTTTAATGAAAAGCAGTGGTAGAGTGGTGCCAACCAGATGAGGGGTCAAAGTGGTTCTCTGAAGGCTTTGTTTTGGAGGGGGGTGTCCATCACTGCCATCCTACCCTGGTTCCAGCCGCTTGCTCCTTCACAGCCATATGGAAAAAATTTCTGGGGAAGCTCTTTCGTTTCTTACATTATAAATTTTTCCCTTTGATTTCTTATTTACTGGGAAATGAATTGCATAAACAGAATAGTTCCATGCAGTTTTCATTTTATTTCCCTGTGTTCATTCCAATTTCTATTTATCTCCACCATAATTAGAGCACACGGCCCATTTAATTCTACCAAATTTATGATCTAATGGACAGGAGAAGGTTCTCTGTGAACACAGTACATTAATGCTTTGTTACACTGAATCACAGTATTTCAAAGTTCATTAAAAGCGCAGTTAACTCATGGTTGTGAACATCTGAGTACAGGGAAGAAATTCACCTTTATTGGCTTAATTTGCTGCAGTAGAGTAGAAATATACTGGTCTGGAAAGCTCTAGTGTGGGATGTACATGTTGTTGTCAGCAACGAGCATCAGATTGTGTTACATCATCTCTCAAATTAGGAGTATTGCAGATATTCTGTAAGGGAAAATTTTTGCTTTATTAAATCAAGTTAAAGAGAGAAGTTTTAGCTAACAGTAAAGACAATGTCATCTTGATTTTTGCTGTTCAAATCTCCTATTTGTTGTTGTGATAACATGTCAGTACACGACAGTGTTAACGTGTACTTTTACATTACCATTAATATAGTTATAATTAGAAATGCAGCTGGTACAGTAAATGGGTTTAATACAGCATTATTAATTATACTGCATCCTCGCCAGGAGGCTGCTGGTGTCGGTTCTCTTAGAGGCTTAGAGACTCATTGTAATATGTATTAAATGCACATTGCTGCAGCAGAAATAGCTTTATGGAGAGGCATATTCCCACTCTAAAACAGGCAGGATGGCAGTGTAAGTGCTACTAAACACCCTATCAACGTATTTAAAAGTATCCTGCAAACGCAGCCGAAGTTGGGAACAATGAGCGACGTGCTCTGCCGCCGCCGTTCAGCTGGGTCTGCGCAACCCACTAATCCTCACTAACAGGCAGTAAATTATGTACCTCCAAATTTATACAAATGCCTGCCTTTGACATCAGTGGGCACCACCCAGGTTTCACCTTCAGGATTCAGATAATCAGCTCTCATTCCTACTGGCTTCCCTCAAGACCAGTATGGAAATAAGTATGTGTCTGCCAGGGATCAAATGCTTTTGGAGACAAAAGTAGGTACTGAAAACATTACAGGATACTATCATCTCCCCATGATACTTTTACACAAAGCGCTCTGTTCCTCTTTTGGCCTGACATAGTTTCAGCCTGACAGAATCCAGCAGGCCTGCTTGTTTTAAACAAGAGCACATCCTATTATTTTTTTGAGAAATGAAGTGTAAAATTAATGCTTATTATTTTGAGCTCAGGAAAAAAAGGCAAGAAACCCAAGAATCTTGTTTGCTGTGCATTGCTCGTTCAGTCCTGTAATCAACTGATCCCTCCACAGATACACTTATGAAGAAATGGGAGAAAATCTAGCATATCAAACTGTAAAAATCTGCATTTTATTTTACAAATGAGAGGGGCTGCATAATTCACTTGAGTTATGTAGGTCTCTCATAGATGCTTGTCATGCTAGAAAAAAGAAAGGCAAATAAGAATGAGGGAAAGAATGATATGTTTCTGTTGCTATTGCCCAGCACCACACATTTGACTGTCACACTGCATTGTCAAAAAGCCTCCTTGCATGTACCTATATGATCTTATATAATTCAAGGAAGTTATTCTCCAAAGGTGACTGAGTATCCCTATACATGTGCTGTGTTTCTGTGTAAAATAATATGCTGTAAAATGCCATAGAGGAGAGAGTGATTATAGCAGCAATTCTATCTATATCTTTGGGCATTTTCATATTTTGAATACACATGCATGAAAAGAGAAACGTTTGTCATGCTAACCATGGTACTTTCCCCCTCTTTTTTTCTTTCTGGATGGTTTTATAGACACAAGAAATACATAATGGACTCCTGTGGGAGTGGAATAAAAACCCCCACCGGTGAGGAGAAGGCCTTATAATTCAGAAGTGGATTTGCAAATCAAAAGGTCTTGCCTCGAGTGGGATAAATTTCCAGATCTGCAGGAACCCATTATGTTTTATTATTTTTCATTCTAGTTTTAGTTTGTTTGTTATGGGTTTAACTATTTAAAATACTGCAGGGATCAGCCAAGAAAATACACAATCTCTGTTACCTAATTAAACATACCAAGCTTGTAAGAATATACTTTAACTGAAATGCTGAGCATTGTTTGTTTTTCAGTGTTTTCTTTAGTTTTACTCAAATTATAGATATTTAGGCTGGAAAAGGAGCAGCTGTCTAGTCATCAGTATGTGTCTATCTGTATTTATGAACACATGTGCTTACACAGGACCATAGCCTGTACATGAATCACTGTTTTCCAAATACCCAGTATGTAGAGGGTAGAAAATTAATGTCAAACATGATTTCTGTGATTTATTTGTAGAAGGCATTTGTTCCATTCCCCCCAGTTCCTGCTTTGTCCTCTGCGGGTTTATTGCAGCATTTGGTTGCTGTACACAGCAGTGTGGCTGGGCATGCTCAGCATGTGGCTCATGCCCCTTCCCCATCTCTTCTCCCCTCTGGTGCAGGTTGCAAAATTCACACAAAGCCAGAACTTTTCAGGCAAGGGTCTGATGGGAGAATCCAGCCTGAGGCCACAGTGAGGGGAGAGGGCCTGGGTTTGGAAACCCACACTTTAGAGAGGGCCACAAGCCCGCCCGTGGAGGCTGCACGAGCAGAGCATTGCAAACCTTGTGGCGTCCTAGAAATATCCCAGTCCCTGCCTGTGGCTCCCGAGGGAATTCACAGAGCTGCTGCCATGGAGCTACCAGCCCTTTCATCTTTCTGTTCCTGGCTCTTTCCTTTTCTCTTTTTATCTCCTTCCCAACCCACCTGTTTACTTCTCCCCACGCCTCCTGCCCATTCCCCTCGCGGCTCCGGTGCCAGCACTCACCGTGAGCACCCACTGCCACACGGGGTCCCAGAGCCCCCCCAGCCTCCAGGCAGCACGGGCAGCTCTGCACTGGCCAAGCCTTGTACAGGGGCTTTGGCATCCTGATACTACCAAAGGCTTCAGAGCAAGCAATACTTTCCTTCTAGTTTAGCCCCTTTAAAGATGAAAAAGCTAATTTGAAGCAACTGTAAGTAAAGACTGTGCTTCTGAGGGCTCGCATTATTCATAAGACCCAAATGTATTTGGCAAGAATTAGTTCATGGAGTAATGTAGTTGTTTTTTAGGGATCTTGGAACTAAAAATTAGTAGTCATTGATATTTGAGGATGTAAAAACAAGGCTGAGTGTAGAACAAAGGAAATACTTCATTTAGTTTCTAAAATATGTTTTCACAAGAGGTTCATGTGCTGCCACAGTGAAGGAAAGACACATTTTCAGGAAGTATTTGCAGAAACTATCCATAGTACTAAAACTTTTTAGGTAGTTTCTGAATTTTATAAACTGTATGCTATGTTTTCTAAAATTCTGCAACTCCCTCTCTCCCTTCAAGAAAATCAAAGTATTGTTTAGTTTTATGTGTGAAAATTGCTTTAATATGACTTCAGTACCTCAAAAAAAAAAAGCTCAGCTGCACCCACAACCACAAACTTCAGTAAACAGAGAAGCGTATCATCTTGCAAAAGTGGTACTGAACCAAGAGTAGTTATTTCACTGAGTTCAGTTAGAATATAGAGGCATTTAAAATGGGTCCTGTGTATTCAATACTTAAAGTATATGACAAGGAAATTATGCTTTTAAATTACACTTAAATACTTTCAATGGTCTCCCTTCACCTTGTAAAAAGCCAAGAGATACAAAGATTTACACTGACCTTCCTGCTATTCTCCAATAGTTCCTTCCTCTCCTGTATGTCTGCAGTGTACTCTGAGGTGAAGACATCACTTCAGCCCTCTGTCAGTGCTGGTGGTTGAATTCACACTATTAAAGTCATTTTAAATGCTGTTTGACTCTTTTACGCTCCGCACCCAGCGCAGGGCTGCTGTCCCTTTGTGGCAGGGTTGTGCCGCGTTGTCGGGAGCCCCGCCTGGGTTCCGGGCGGATCGAGCGCGGGGCCGCTTTCAGCGCAGCCGAAACCTGGAGGGGCCGCAGCCCCGGACGCCAGCGGCTCCTCCTGCTCTGGGGCTGGGGATGGGGCTGGGGGTCCTGGGGGCCCTGGGGGGCCCTGTGTGCCGGCACAGGCGTTCCCCGCCGACCGCTGCTGCCTCCCCGACGCTAATCTGCTGTGTCACTAACAAGTTGTATCATTTGAACCTTGCAGAGGAAGGCATCAATCATGAGTGCAAGCTGTGTAACCAGATGTTTGACTCTCCGGCAAAGCTCCTGTGTCACCTGATTGAGCACAGCTTTGAGGGGATGGGAGGCACATTCAAATGCCCTGTTTGTTTCACAGGTAAGTCAGGGAGGCCAAGACAAGCCTCAGCGTGCATGGCTAGATCCAGAAATGACACTCGGGGGATTTGTAAAATACTGTATTCCTTTCCCTGGGAAAAAGAAATACTGTGCTTGGAAATGTTCCAATACCCTCTGTCTGAAGCTGGGGCTCACTCTGCCGAGCAGCTCTGTGGCATTTGACACCAAGCAGCACTGCCACATGCAGCAGGCTCTGCATGGCCCCCACAGTTCCAAACATTTACATTATGCTTTGTGGCTCCAGGGTACTAGATGTTTCCAAGTGCAGGACTTGCAAAGGATGGACCTGCACTTGAAAGCCCTTATTCACCTGAGCAAGGACTCTTTAAAGGACAGGTGGTTCATGTTCCACTTAGTGCTGAGCAAAGGCGAGTAAACATTTGATAAGACCAAATTGTACAAGTCTGTGGTTTTGCCAGCTGCTCTCTCAAAGGTTTCTTTAAGCCCAGTTTTCTTACAGTGGCATGTTTCTAACTCCTGTCTGAGACCCTGCTAGGTGTTCCTTCTCTGTAGATCATTTCAGCTGTTTCATCAATGTCAGTGATAATGGGTGATCTTGCTTTTCCAGGATCTGCAGAATGCATGCTAAAGGCTGCCTTTTATACTCTCTTCAACACAGTAGTTAACATCTGCATTTCCAATCTGTTCAAGAAACAAGAATTGTGTAGGTGTCACTTTGGACCTGTTGTCAGTAAAGGCGCATGGCAGCTCCTGCAATTCCTTTAACTTTGGTGGGAAGAAGGGGAACCTGTGTTTTCTAAGGTTTGGCCCACGATTTGAGAAAGTGGTTTTTGTGTGAGCTTGGAGTTAATTTACACTTTCTGAAATGTGCTGTAAAAAATTTTGGGTGCTTGTGTCAAATTCTGCTTAAGAAGCCATTTTCATGTACACATGACTGTTCATGTAAAGTGAGACAAAAATTAAATCAGATATAGATATATTTTTTAACCAGATAAAGCTGTGGTTCAACATGTTCCACTTCAAAATTTCCCTCGATAAAGTCAGAATAATTGTCAATCCAGAATCATGAGGCAGATGCTGTGATATATGTGATGTTAAACAATAATCTTTTTCTTTTATACTGAATGGACAACCTGTGTAAAAGATCTAAAAATTGTGGCAAGCCTGCCCTTTCAGATTCACACTTCTGCCAGAAATGCTGTTCTGGGCCACGTGTCTTCCAGACCAGCCATCAAGGCTTCTCCTGGCCCAGTTGTCCTGCATTAAAAATGCATCTGATGCACCTGCCGTGGGCCCAGGGCTCCCCACGGGAGCAGTGACGTCCTCTCTTTGCTCTGATGACTGAGTTCTTCCAGTTACCTGTGGACAGTGTTAGCTTTATGTGAAATATCAAAAATCCATACAGGATGTAAAGTCTGTTAGAAGTAAGCTGACTGTCAGCCTGGAGACTCTAAATTGACTACTTGTAAGGAAATTCTGCTGAACCAAGTGTATCAGCACTTCTCTGGCAGATATCCTTGGACCTTTTACAGTTGCAGAGACTCTGAAGTGCAGTTTGAGACGAGGTTCCTTATACAAAGCAATCTTAACTAACTGTACTGTGTTGTTTCAGTTTTTGTACAGGCAAACAAACTGCAGCAGCACATCTTTGCAGTCCATGGGCAGGAAGACAAAATTTATGACTGTTCCCAGTGCCCACAGAAGTTCTTCTTTCAAACAGAGCTTCAGGTATGTTTACAACAGGTGTAAAAACACAGCTAAAGCTGTTGATTTCTCTGTGCAACCGTCACCCTTGTGCAGTGTTTAGAAAAGATGCCTAACTTTGGTATGGTCTTTTCTGCCCTTAAACAGTCTCTCAGTCTCCTCCTGCCTCCCTGGGTGCCTGGAGGAGAAAAGGATCTCTGAGCATGGCTAAAATAAATAAATAAATAAGACAAGACAGATATCATGATTTATGGGTATTTCTCTTGACAGTAGTGTTGCTACATCCTTACATGTCTACGTCAAACACCTTGTAAATAATTTCTTTTTCTCTATTAATAATTTAGGGACTGATTAACATACAAAGACTAAGCAAATGGTAGCTGCCCCATCCCCTTCCTCACTGCTAAATCATAAGTAAAGGAATTTCACCTACTGAGGTATGAGAGAGCGTGGGTGCAGCTCGACATGAGGCTCCAGCAGAGGCTCCTCCCAGGCAGTAGCACAGTGCCAAGCTGTGGTTCTGCACACCAGGCCTTGCACACCGCTTTCCCTGGCAGCACTGGGGGCTGCAGCCACAGCAGGTGTAGCCTCCACAGAGCCAGTGCTTGGCTCACACCCATTCCCTGGGACACAAATCCTTCTGGAGGGGCTGGGCCCTGACCTGGGCACGCTGCTGCAGCCACACTTGGGCCCCAGAGGCCTCCTTGGAGCCATGGCAGGGAGGCTGGGGGTTAAATCAGACTGATACCCTTAGTGCCAAACCCACAGGCACTGAACCTCCGTGGTGGGTGTGCAAGGCACCTCTTGGGCAATGGAGCACCAGAGCCTGCCCTGCCAGAGAGCCTGTGGGGAGGTGCCCACCCTGGCTGGCCTCCTCACACTTATGTCACCTCTGGTGCAGCATGGCCACCAGAATCACTGCTCCCATCCCCTGGGAAAGGCAGTCTTTTTATAGAATGGTACCATATGCCTCATTTAAATCTATTAGCTTTATAAACCATGATTTACTTAAACTTTGGAGGGTTTTTATTTATCTTGCTGAATTCCCAAGCTGTTGCCTCTTGTGTTGTGCTGTCATGCTGTGGAAGGATGGCTGATCTTTTCACTTTGTTGATTTTATTTTTTTTTTCTCCCAGGGGATCCCGCCTTTCCCTTGTTCTAGCGACCTGATTTGCATAAGTGTACAAAAGTTTCAACTATACCTTGTTAATATTTTAATAAAGTCAGCAGATTTTGGGTTTTTGTGTTCTCACTATGAACGTTTTATGAAGGCAGCAGTGGCTTGCAAAGACAGCTTTGATTTTTCCTCCCATATCTCCCTTAAAGTGGTGTTTGGTCAAAATGCCAGCACAATTAAATGGGCACACTGGCTTCCTAGGCCACTACATTAACCTTTAAAATCAGATGATCAAATAAAGAGAACCTGGTTAAATTATAGTCTAAACGGCCTTTTTTTGCAATTACCAATTTTAATTACATAGTGTTTCAATTCTGAAGTTTTGTGCCTTGCACAATTGCTGCAAATGTCATCTTTAATCATATAAATTAGGATTGTAATTTTTCAGTTTTTATGCAGGATTTTTCTGCACTCAAAATTTTTCTGCTTATAATAATTCATGATAATTACATGAGTAGTTTTGAATGATGTTGGCTGAATGAAAATTCAGTACTTAGCTGCACAGGTTTAGTCTTTATTTCGGTAGTGGCTCAGAAATGTGTGTTTACTTTATGCCAGGGAATTTACTAATGTAAACATTGGAGCCAAGGAGGATACAAAATGTGTGTGTAAATCAGTTAGAAATGCTTAAGACTTTCAAACCAGTCTGCCTTGGCATGATTATCTCATTAGATTAGTTTCTGGTGTGTAAGCTGCCTGCTCTAAATTCCTCAACTCTTGGTTATATCTTTGTTGAGTAATGAAGATTTAGTACTATTTTAGTAAATGAGTTGTTCAACTGCTACTTAGGGTTAAATCTGCATAAACCTCTCTGTGTCTTTAACCGTGCAATTATCTTATGTGGGCAAATCAGCCTCCATCAAGGGGTTCCGCCTCATGAATTTGACTGTTCAGTTCTGAACTTGCTTTCCTACTGGCATGAATTAACTGGTATCAAAATCTGAACCTACGTGCTGTTTTCCTTCTTTGTATTTTTAAGTGAAACCACTGAAAATAATTTTTTTTAAACTGAGAATTCAACTATTTCAAGGAGAAATTCAGTGTGGGGTGCTTGTAGAAAAGCCAGAAAAACAAGGAAGGTGGGGAAAAATGACAGGCAGGAAAGGGAAAAGGTAACTTTTAGAGATGTCACAGACTGGCATGAACTAGCCCTGCTGATTTTTGAACTTTTTTTTAAACAGGGTAAACACCATGTGTGCCATGTGATGAGAAACTGTAAATGCTGCTGTAAATGTGGCTGGTGCAGATACTGCTTTGGTAGCTTAATGCTCTGGAAGTGATCAAACCCTCTTTGTGCTGCTGAACTAGTAGTTGTATTTTAATATAGGTTTATGTTTTGATGTTTACACCATCTGATGGAGCTGTAAAACCAAGGCTTAGGAACGCTCCGAGGAGCTGAGCTTGCTTTATAAACGGTGCGAATTTTGGTGAGAATCTGGAGCAATGTGTCAGTGACTTAACTTTGATGATATTGCCACAAGAAAAGAAAACAGAATGCTATTTAACTGCTTACATTATCTCGCTGAAAATAAGGAAAGAAAACATGGGAAGGTTAAGCATGAAACACAAAGGAAAGAGTATGTGTAATAACCCCACACACCCTTAGGGCAGAAGAGGAAAGGCTGGCAGCTCTGTGTTTTTCACATCCTCACTTTGTACAATTGACAGCTGTGAATATCATGAAATTCTCCTGGAAAAAGAGTGAATTTATAGCTAATGTATAAAACACCAAGGCTATGCCATTTCATTCCCCCTGCTGAAACATGGTCACTGAAACAAGTGTAGAGGTGGAGGGTTGAGGTTTCCTTACATGTAGGGCAGAAGGAGCCCTTTTAGACAGATCCCCATCTCCAGGAGCCATGCTGGGAGCTGCTGGTCCAGCTCCTGGGAGGCAGCTGGAGCCATGGGCACTCAGACATGGGAGATGAGCTTGCTATTTGACAAGTGAAATTTTGATCTTTGCTATTTAAAACATAGCAGGGAACCCTGCCAGCCCCAAAGATGGGTCGGAAATGATGACACAATATTGGGTGCTGAGAGTTATATTTGTGGTGTGATTCACAGCAAGGAGAGAGCCCTACTCAGTTGTTTGCATTGAGAATTGTATTAAGCAAATTGTGACTGAGCAGTGGTCTTCAGAGAAAACCTGAGGAGGATTTTTGTGCATACTCTTGCCACGCTGCTTTTCCAAGGAGCCATCACATAACTGGTGAAGTATTTGTATTTAAAGGATTAATTCCTGCTGTTTGCTTGTGTACTGTTAATCATACTGTTTCCTCCTAAATGATTACAATTGATGAAAACTAAGGCAAGGGATATAATAAACAATGCGCAAATAATCCAGGTACCAAGGGAGCAGGGTACCTGCCAGGTCTTTCCTAGCACAGGTGTTCAGGTGTTTTATTGCCTGCTATGAATAAAGGGCTTTCTTTTCTGCTCAGATTTGGAGATATGTCAAACCACTAAATTAAGAGAGCTTCGCTGGAGGAATATGCTGTCATTTTAAATGCCCAGTTTTTTAAAAGTACCCATATCAAAAGGAGAGTAGCTACCATGGCTCATTGGCTAACACTGTGGTCTGTCTCCCGTCTCATTTTATTTTATGTGAAAAGCTAGCAATTTTCATATATCCATAAACAGGCGTGAGCTGCTGCACAGAAATTGCACTCATTATATTAATAATGATTTACCATGAATGTCCTCCAGGGGCTTGATTTGGTCCACATCAAAGTCCTTGGGATTCTTTCTGCTGATTACAGCAGATCAAGCCCTAAGCAGGTTTTCTCTTTTTAAGTCTGCTTTTAATGTCAGCTTGATGTTAGATGTGCCTCCTGTAGAGGACTGTCACCTGCCCAGGTGAGGGGGCACCACAGCGAGCTGCGCCATGGTCTGATGTGCCCCGGTGGGGGACACAAAGGAGCTGCTCTGTACCTGTGCTGGCCTCTCTGGGAGGGGGGGCAATGGGGGGCAACATCTCCAGCTGCTCATGCCAGTGGTCCTTGGGGCCAGCTGGGTACAACAGTGTCCCCTGAAGCACGGGGGGTGGGAATGAGAGCCTCTTGGCTTGGCTGTGAGCCACCTGCCCGCAGGCGAGTCTGCAGGGCTGTGTCCAAGGGCTCACTTCATCACCAGTGGAACACTGAAGAAAGACTTAAACAATTTCAAGTCTGTACCCAGCTATATCTCCAGCTCCTATTTGAAAATGGAGCTGGAGATCTAAGAAAGCTTACTTAAGTAGAAGTAAAATTTTTCTTCCAACCAGCCCTGTGTGCTTGCAACAGTGCAGTATCTCAGTGTTTCTGGGCTCCAGTGTCAATTCAGGCAGTGAGAGAAAGGCAATTCCATGGCATCTTGATGAAGTTGCAGGAAATGCCTTTCCTTGAGAGTGTGTGGATGGCAGGACAAATGGGACCTGGAATGTGGCTCTGTCTCAAGGCAGTGCTTTCATTTGATGTAACTTTTGCTGTATTTCAGGACTTACTCATGACTTAGATGGCAAACACCAGGAGCTTCTTACTGAAAACATACCATGAGCTCTTTCTAAATTTCCTACAAAGCACACAGAAAATCATGTGTAGAATTAATTTTCTGCAAGTAACATCCTTTTTTTCCTTCAAAACAGATTTATTATCTTTGCATTTTCCTTGTTGATGGGCTTTTAAGAACCTGTTACCTATTTTTTCTTCTTTTGTACTTTTATTTTTTTTATTTTTAAAATTTTTTAAATGTTATTCCTCCTTTAAAATCGTGATAATGACCTAGTCAATTATCCTAGAAGATTTGGCTAGCATTTCTTAAAAAAATGTTGCTATGGTGCTTGGAGTATTGTTAAATTTTAATTATTAGTAGTTACAAAGCTAATAAATTACAAGACTACCAAAATCTATTCCAGCCATATTGCTGGGTTTCATTCAGACGCAGTCAGATAATTATAACTAACAATAATTAAAAATTAAAAGTGCTGTAGGCACATACCCATCATGTTGAGTCTGCCTGCCTGAATGTTCTTTATGGACTGCAAAGCCACAAGTTATATCTGTGATCTGTTTTCACAGTAGGGAAGAGTTTTTACCTATAAGGTCTCTGGTTTTCAATGTGTGTGTTTAAATTCAGAGGAGGAGCAGGAATACATGGCTGTTTGAAAATCTAGGGTTAGGAACAGGCTCTGATAAGGACCAAAGCTAAGGAACACTGTGTGGGGCTGGGGCTGGCTCTGCAGCAGCTGCGGCTGGGGTTCTGTGCAGGGGATGCTGGAGCTTTCCTGGGCCTGACATCCACAGAGGGTAATGTAGGAGCAAGGGCTGTTCATGCCCAGGCCCCTCTGTGTGGTTTGTCAGGCAGCACCTTCTCCCCTTGCACACAGGCAGGGGGTGTTTGCTGGGGCTGCTGCTGGAACAGTATCGGAATCCAGACCACGCGGCCTCTTTGTGTGGCCACCTCTGCTGCAACAAAGGATGGTGCAGAAATCTCCAATTGCCCCGTGCGTGGCAGAGTGCCAGGGCAAAGCATTCTCTTCATCTGGAAAGATGATTCTGATCAATATATTGCTGCATTTCTATCCTGTCTGAGGTCTCTTCAGTGAGAGGCAGAAAGATCTCTCACCTGCAAATGAGGACGTGTTTCACACTGGAGAAGCATGGCCCGTAACAAACACTTCTCCTTCATTTCTTGAACATTAAGGCCATTCTGTGGCTGGCCCTGGCTAACAAAGTGCACGCAACTTCACATTAACATGTGCAGAAAACCCAGCAGCCGTGCAGAGTGGAGGAAAAAAAGAAGGGAGCCAGGTGAAAGGCATCGTTTTAGTCATTAATGCACTTAAGCGCACCCAAGTGTCAACATGTGTGATCAAGTGTAAGGAGGCATGTCGTTCCAATGTGGCAGTGCTGGCACACAGACGGGGCTTCCTCCAGCAGAGATGGCACTTGGATCTGCTGCTCAGGCTGCCCAGCTAAACCCGTCGTTGCCTGTCATCTATGCCCTAGGGCAAGGGTCCAACCAACTTTTGCGCAGGCACCATGCCATCCCAACAGATGGGCAGGAGTGTAAGCCGCCAAGAGACAATGTATATGCATCAATTGTGTTTATTGAAAGCACAATTCCTGGCTGGAAATGCTCAAATGTCTATTTATTTTGAGATAAGATGCCTTTAGTTAATGGGTATGGAAATGCAGCTTAGCTTTGAGTTAATTGCTGTATATACCTTAGAAAATATAATGCAGAAGTGAAAGTGTAAGATGTGCTGCTTATGGGGAGCTCTGTTAAAGGTCTGTTGTGACACAGAGTCCCCCCTAAAATTGACTCAGAGTGCCAAGGTGCTACTTGCCTCTAAGTACCAGAGACCAAATTTTGTAGGTGCTGCACATAAGTGTACAAATCTCTAGCTCAATACATAGTGATGTGCAAGGAGCCAGCCTTTTACACTGGCAGGTTTTTCTTTGCACACAGATGATAAGCTCACCTCCCCTCTTAGTGGTGGAAAACACTTCGACTTTTTGGGGCAATGAGGGTGATACATTAATCCAGATCAAAGCTGGACTAGTTTACACATCTCACTGAAGAGGTTTGTTTTCCATGTGACAAAAAGAGAGAAAAATCATATAATATGCTTTTATATTAGACAGCATTGCTGCCCACCAGAAAGGGTAAATTATGGAAGCATCCAGAGAGGAGTCTCTATGCACACATTAAAGGGTGTTCCCTTCCCCTACTTGTTAGCTTTATTCAATTAAGACTTGTTAGTGTTCTTGAAAGATGTGCTTTGAAGACCCTTCTGAATATACAATTTGATATTCATAAGGATCCAGGCATACTATATGTAAATAAATAAAGCAGGAATGTTGTACTTCCAGATACATTAATGCATTCCTGTCCTCTGGAAGCAGAGCACATGGGCTGTGTTAAACATCCATCCTGACCAAAAGGAGGAGGCACAGGAGAAGAAATGAGAAATGGATTTTCTTTCAGAAAGACCAGATTGCACTCTCTGGTCTGGCAATAACAATTACTAATGACATTTAGAGAGAAATTAAGGATGAGAAATGCAAGTTGGCATTTCAGCAGTGCCAGTCAGTAACATTGCATCAGAGCTCACAGGAGAGATGAGAAAAAGTTTAGGGATGGAAAATTAATTTAGTTATGTCAACAACTAACAGATACCTTTTCTTCATTCTTTACCACACTATCACAGATTACCACTGTGATAGTATTTAGCAGCTCCTCAGGTGAATGAAAATTTCAGCACTTTGAAATCCTTTATTTCTGGAGTCAAAAGCACATGTTTATGTTTTGCTGTGTTTTGTTGAACAATGAATGATAGAAAGAGGTTCAGACTGACCAGGGAGGGAGACCATGAGCTCTTGGATGTGTATAGCAAGAAAATTCTGTGGGTTCTCTCTGCAGATCTCTGTGGTTCATATAACCATGAATGAAGTTTACCAGCACATTTTCTGAGGTTGTTTTTTTCCTGTTTTGCAAAGACGGAAAAGCAAGGTTGAATAATATACCCAGTTCCACACGGAACAATTTTGGAGGAGCCAGATGTAAAGCCCTGGAAACCTCAGACCTTTTATTCCAAAGTCCTTCACGTGTTCACAAGGTGACATNTCTCTCTGCAGATCTCTGTGGTTCATATAACCATGAATGAAGTTTAATTTTCTGAGGTTGTTTTTTTCCTGTTTTGCAAATTTGGAAAAGCAAGGTTGAATAATATACCCAGTTTCACACGGAACAATTTTGGAGGAGCCAGATGTAAAGCCCTGGAAACCTCAGACCTTTTATTCCAAAGTCCTTCACGTGTTCACAAGGTGACATCCCTGTCCCCACAGGAGGGTGGTAGGAAGGCCTGTTTCCTGCTGCTCTGTGTAGAGGCTCAGAGCACAGGTGCCATAAGCTGTGGGGCTGTG
>VZTR01031752.1:317081-327157 GCA_013400775.1 Chaetops frenatus | reverse complement strand
CACACGGAACAATTTTGGAGGAGCCAGATGTAAAGCCCTGGAAACCTCAGACCTTTTATTCCAAAGTCCTTCACGTGTTCACAAGGTGACATCCCTGTCCCCACAGGAGGGTGGTAGGAAGGCCTGTTTCCTGCTGCTCTGTGTAGAGGCTCAGAGCACAGGGGCCATAAGCTGTGGGGCTGTGAGCGTGGCCATGGCACAGCTGGCTGTGCAGGAGCAGTGTCCTCAGGGACAGCACAACCCGCTAGCCCTGCTCGGCCCTGCCGGGCTGGGTAGCACATGCCTTTGTAAGCAGGGCAGGGTCCTTAAAATAGAAACAGGACACTTGTGTAANTTGGTAGGAAGGCCTGTTTCCTGCTGCTCTGTGTAGAGGCTCAGAGCACAGGGGCCATAAGCTGTGGGGCTGTGAGCGTGGCCATGGCACAGCTGGCTGTGCAGGAGCAGTGTCCTCAGGGACAGCACAACCCGCTAGCCCTGCTCGGCCCTGCCGGGCTGGGTAGCACATGCCTTTGTAAGCAGGGCAGGGTCCTTAAAATAGAAACAGGACACTTGTGTAACATGTACACAAATAATTTTTTTTTCTTTTGTTTTCGCCCTGAAATGTCTTGTCAGAGATTTTTCTTTGCTGGTGGGAAGAGATCTCTGATCCAGCCCCTTTGATTTTCTCCTGCTGTAGTAGCTGCTGTGGAGCATAGTTTGGGGTCTGAGCACAGACTTGCTCTGCTGCCTCCTGTAAGTGTCGCTAGCATCCAGAGGAACGGGCTGTTTTTCAAAGCAAGAGGGATGCTGCACTGGAAAGGGCAGAGCATAAGCATTATTTAAAGAAAATAGTGGAGCCTGATCAGCCTCATTTTTAAAGAGCTCATTGAGGCTGCTGTACAGCATTCTTTTAAAAGTTCAGTCTCTTGGTTTTCTTGCAATTCTGAAATGGGGATGCTTGTCCAGACATAACAGTATATGCCTGAGTGTTTTCACAAGAAATGTCTAGATCATTAAATATAATAGGTCTCAGCTGCAGTTTTGATCACTGAAGCATGCACACAATTCATCACAGCAAATTAGGTACGTCTTTGTAACTTATCTTTCTGCAATTTGCTGGCACTTCTAGAGAGCTGAAACTTATATTGGATGTGCTGCAGAAGCCATTTCAGATAAAATATTCTGTGTTTATTGTTGGAGAACAGGGATTCCCTAATAACAAAAACATGGAGCAGTGTATGTCTCTGCTCCTGCATCTTGCAGAACTAGCAGTAGTACCAGCAGAGATCCCCAGCCACATTCATTATTTATATATTTCAGTGAATTTCTTGTCTGCAGTAAAAGAGATATAAGCTTCAACATCAGTCTGTGCCAAATTCTATGCTACAGCCCATTCAGAAACCTGAGGCAGCCGTGGTTCTCAATCATTACACAGCCCATTTATCTGATTGGAGTTTTGTCCTCTCTGCCTTGCTGAAATGTTGCATGTTCTTTAAAAGCTGAGTTTGACCTTTGGAAAAAAAAGGCATTTGCTATTTTTATTTTAGGATTTTTTTTTAGAGAGAACCCAAACCTACTTAAATGGAAATTGGCATTGAAAAGCATCAGAATTATTGAAAAGCATTTACTTTATTACTAGAAGAGAACAGACGCTAGTGGACTTGAAAATTACATTTCAGTGGATTCATCAGTTTCAGTCACTAGTTAGTCTGTGAACAGATGGATATATTTGTAACAGTTAACATGAATTTATACCCTGGAATTTTACATTAGCCCAAAGAGCACTGCTATCTTAGTTGCTGCCTTGAAGGCTTTGGAGATGCATTTTATTTTTCTGAAAAAAAGATTTGTTTGTTTCTAATTGCAGAGATTTCTTACATCATAGAAAGTGCCTCAGCTTTTGGAAATGTGAATGATATATAGCTTCTATGTAAGGAAAATGTTGTAAAAGAATCCCCAGTACAGCTGCTGCAGAAAAAATAAACATCTTGGCCTAAACCTAGATAAATCTCTGTGGACTGAGAATATAATTTTCAATAACCAGATATCTTTAACTCTGTGTATGAAGGTAGTAATCACAGTCACCTGTATTTGCATCTAGGGTCTACCACAGTCTAATTGCTTGTCTCTTTCCACCCCCACCCCCTCTAGATTTTAAGGCTACTGGTTAACTGAGCAATACATTAAGCACTCCATCTCCAAAACAGAAAGAAATACAGCCCTAGCCTCTACCATGTGGCATCTTTAGGTTTCAGGGATTTCGTTTAAATCTGAAATTTATGTCCAGGAGAAATAAATTATTAGATTGTAAAAGCAGCTGGGGAGGGAGTAAATATAGTCTCTTTTGTCCTCTATATCATTTCCCCAGGAAGATAATAAATGTGTGGCAAGCGTCTTGTGTTTCCTCGGTCATACAAATGTTGTGTGTGGGCTGTATTTCAGATGTGAAGCCTAGGCTCCAGACAGGAAATCCTGGAGTGATACTGTACTGCTGTTGCCTACTGCTGTGGTGCTGGTGGAGGCCCCATCACTTTTACCGCTAGAAGGAATTTGAAAAATAATTTCATGAAGGAATTAAAAAGGCCTTGTGTGTACCCCTCATTTCCAGAGTAAGAGATTTAGGGTGTAATCCCAGGGTTTATCTCCTCAGCCAGTGAAAGGCAGCAGGAGCAGTGGTTCCAGCCCTGGCTGCTGGACAGAGCTGAGGACAGGGATCCTGCCCTGTGACCCCATCCCGAGGGCCAGTTTTCCCAGGGGGACTTTAAAGACCATAAGACAGATTCCTTTTAATTCCTCCCTGCCTTACCTGTTCTCACTCCTCTGTGAGGTCAGATACATGGAGCAAGCATGATGAGTGGCCAGGAAAAAATAGGGTCTGAGAACAACAAAAGGATAAGTAATCGTTAGAAAGTCAGTGGTCTACTTGCTTTTCTGCACCTGGCTGTGTATAGGGCTGTCACTGCCCGCACCCCCATGCTCTTGTCAGG
The DNA here is from genome assembly GCA_013400775.1 of Chaetops frenatus. Classification (NCBI taxonomy): domain Eukaryota; kingdom Metazoa; phylum Chordata; class Aves; order Passeriformes; family Picathartidae; genus Chaetops; species Chaetops frenatus. Next base: position 324,191 of record VZTR01031752.1, on the reverse strand, counting down.
AACGCTGTCTGTATTCTCAGTCCAGCCCATCTCAGGGATCTGAAAACAAGCCTGGAACAGCCTTGCTGTTTGCTCCTTCTGTTGTTCCTTCCAGAGAAGTATATTCAATCATATACTGTTGTTTGCCTGATTATACCCTGCTTTAGCATCGTATTTTGAGAATAGTTTTATACCTCCCTTTGACCAGAGGAGAAAGGAATAACAATTTAGAATACAGCTTCCTTTCAGGTTGTGCCTGTTCTGCTTATGTAAAATGAGGAGGGGACAGGAGTTTTTGGTGCAGTGACCCAACCTGGGCTGTAACCACCCATGGACACATTGTTAATGTTTCCTTTGTGTTTCATGTTAATGGAATAGTTTATGAGATACTAAACTGCCTATCCTCAGTGAGGTGATAGGGCTTTTTTAGAAGAATCTAGGTGATAGAGTGAGAAGGTATATGCTGATGGGATCTGTGTAGAGACAGCTTGTGGCTCTGTGCAAGGTCAGCTTGGGTTCAGCGAGGCTCTGTCACCCCAACTCTGCATGAGCCAGACCAGATTTGGCAGCAGCAGTCCTGAGCTTATCACTCAGCTGTGCTTGAGCTGATGCACTGCAGAGTGTGTTGTGTGTCTTCTGTGCCACATCCTGGGCAGGCAGAATGGACACCCAGAGGTCACCTCCATGCAGAGCCTGTCCCCAGAACCCCATTGTCTTGGCTTTGCACCGAGCAGGAATGGCCAAAGCAGCACCTGCACTGTGCCAGCCCTCGGGGACAGCTCCTGCCTGACCACCCAGCCTCCTCATTTGTTTCTGCTGTACAGTTAAACCTGAATAAATTGCCATGGGCATTGAGGTTTGGCTGTGTATGGCATATCTGTCATCGGTGTGTTACATTATTGTGTCTCCAAAAGGAGCAGTGAGGTTGTTTAGAACATATTTACTTCTGAAAAATGTGTCCTCCTTTGGGGCTGGCACATGCTCCTAGTCCTTGCATGAAATCAGGATTGTTTAAATGTGGCATCTTGCTGTTAAAAAAGCAGATTTTCCTGAGACTGGTGGCACTGTTGTAATGGAGTAGCGATGGCTGGAAAATCCCATTTAACCCAGTTGTTTCACATATACCACAGCAATGTTTCCTTGTTGTTTTGTCTTATGATGTTTTGGAAGAAATGGCTCATGTTGGTGATATTTTGGCCCCTCTTTTACTTAGAAGAAAAAATCCGGCATGGGTTTTTCATACTCCTAGTTCCTCCAGGGTTAATTCCTGGAGGAATTCCACTGGAGACAGTGGGCAGTGGGCTGAGAACAATCCTGCCTGCAGATTTCTGCTCTGCTGTTGGGTCTACACTAATGGGGCAGGATGTGAAGCACTTCTGTAACTATGGCCTTGCTCTTTTATAGCAGAGCCACTTGCATTGGAGGAAAGGCAACAGGTCACTGACCAGCCATTCTGTCAGCCCGAGCAGTGTGTGGGTGCCACGAGACAGGAATTATTTATCTGCCTCTAAGAAAATGTATCCATAAGACAAAGCAATACAGTTTGTCACATCAGTATTCCATTAGAGGAAATTTTACTTAAGTTGCTGCCTCTTAAAGGAATTGCTGGACAAAAGGCTGTGGTCCTGCTGCAGGCAGGTGCTGCTTGTGTCAAGTCTGGCTGTCCACACTTGCTTATTTGGCCCAAGGTACTTGGTTCAGCTGCAGCTCCTGTCATTCAGTGTTAATTTTTGCATTAAAATTCACAGTTAAGACTGAAACTGTTTTATACCTGTCCTTAATACCAGGAATACCTAGCTTTTGCAGGGAAAAAAGCAACAAAAAGTAATCAGATGGTGTTCAGTGACCCTTGCCATACCCGAGAACAGCAGAGCAAGTTTTAGGTTCAACTCTCAATTTCCTGGCTTTTGTTGATTTATATTCCCATGGAAACAGTCACTCAGTGAAGCTTTGTCCTATGCATTTTAACTTCTAAAGGTGCTATGTAAAGTGTTTCCCTTTTGCTCTAAGTATTTTTTGAAAAGGCACCATCCTGGTCTTATAATAAAGACCCAATTAGGAAATCATTTGGTGTTTAGAGGAGTCACAAAGTGTTCCGTAATGATGACTCCAGCCCTCACAGAAATGAACAATTAACTGGCTTCTGTGATATGATTTACCTTAGATCAAGGAGGGATTAATGAGATAAGATTTGGATTGTTCGTGGAAAATAGTTTACCTCTTGAAAATTACTTTGAAACGTTGCTTCCCTGAGTAGGAGCTGTAAATAGATTGGAAACAGGTCAGCACTGGGGCGTGTGTTGGGGTTTTTGGTGTAGCACAGGCAAAGGAGTGTCCCTGTGGGCAGGAGATGCTTTCTCTGATTACTGTGGCTTAGGTTTGAAAACAGGCTGGAAGTGGGGTTTGCATTCTCGAGGAGAGCTTTGGAGGGTCACTTCAAAGCTGGGCACAGGGCATTTGTGCTGCTGTGTGCTGGGTTTGTGACACCTCCTGGAGGCGCAGGGGTGGCTGTGACCCCAAGTGTCTGTGGGACCAGTTCCCAGAAAAACATGGACTGACCAAGCCCAGGCTAAAGCAGCACCATTGTCAGCAGAGTGCTGTCCTGGGATCCTGCAAACCACTTTCTGCTCTTGGGATCAGAAATGGCTCTGGAATGTGTGTCTCAGGGTGTGCAGAACAGTGGGGCTGAGGGAGGAGTGAAGGAATTCTCAAAATAGTATGGTTTCATGCACTTCTGACAACAGTAATTAAATTTGTCCCTCTCACTTTACATGTAGGAAGTGTAAGGTTCTTCCCTTGGCTTACTTTTGATCTTCTGCATGGCATACTGGAGACTACAAGTTACAGGGATGCTGATAAATTTGCATTTCTGAGTGAAATTCTCAGGAGCGTGCAGTCCCTCAGGACAGGTATTATTAGCTCCCTGGTTTCATTGGGTGCCTCAGCGAATCACGGTGTGTTTACAGCTAGTGTCTCTAACAGAAGACTCTGGTTATCTCTTAATAATGTATTCCTCTGTGTTTTTTATTTCCAAAGTGCTGTGGTAAGGAGATTTTCCCAAAGGCTTCAGTTTGCTTTTGTGCTTCAGCATTTTACCCAGTGTTTTTGGAAGAAGTGTATAGACATTTTCGGTAAGGCGTTTCACAGAATACAAGAGACTATGCCAGGCTTAGGCTGCATTTGGAGTTCACTTGTGATAGGCTCAACTTGGTTTATTCTGAGTTTCAGAGAAGAATAGAGATGGCAGATCTACAAGACCGATGATACAGAATTATTAGTCTCAAGTGGAAAGGGGAAAACATGTAAGGTGAGTTTTCAAAGTCTGATTTGGACTAAACAACCTAAATTAGAAGAGAAATTAAATTCATAAATCATCTAATAATTCTTAGATGGTATGAGAAGAAGCTGGCCCTGGGAAAAATAACTCCAAGAAAGATATTTGTATAGAAAGGTAATTTTTCAAACCAGAACAACACAGAAACGCCTATCAAAAGGCAGGAATCGATTGGAATGGGCAGCAGCAGTGTGACACGGAGCTGAAGCGGAGGCAGTGCGGCGCTGGGCGCTGCAGCCGGCCCGGTGCAGAACAAAGGCCGGGGCGGGGACGCGGGGCTCCGCCGGGGCTCTGCCCCCCGCACCCGGCCCCTGCGGGCTGCGGAGGGACGTGCCGGCCGCGGAGAATGAGTTATTAAGAAAACGCAGTCAGCATTTAGGCAGTCCCGTGTGGAACGGCGGTCTCCCGTGTAAATGTTACGAATTCTGAACCTTCCCTTCGACGCCAGGTGAAGCGCCAGTCCTGGGCTGAGGGGGTGCCCCGGGTGAGCGGGCGCTGAGGGAGGCTGCTTATCCTCCCCAGTGGGTACAGAAACGCCCTGGGTGCCAGGAGCAGCTCAGTCCTGGCACAGATCAGTGTTTCTGTGTCCCGGTACCAGTGAAAGGTGCATTTACCCCTGGAGTAATCATGTGCAAGCATCAGAGTAAACCAGAAGCAGCTATTTCCATTGGAAACAGGCAACTTTGCTTCTCAGCCGACACCAAACCTCCAGGCATATTTTCTTAGACACTCAAAATGATTTCTATTTTTTTTTCCTGGTTCAATAACTTGTAAAGGACAGCTTTCTACCTGCATTTGTTGAAGTGCCATCTCAAAGTGTGCTGACACAGGGACTGACTGACGTGTGGCAAGTTATCAGATGCTCAGAGATGAAGGAAGCAGTAACACAGGCAGCCGATGCCTTTCACAAAGGATGTGCCACCTTTCGTTTGCCTCTACCTCCATTTCAAGGGACTCTTCAAAAAAAGAAGGGACATGTGAACCTGTCTTGCCTGACAATTTTTTTTTTTATTGCATACCATGATAACTTGGAGTTCACTTGTTACAAGCATTTTATGTAGTGGGTGAAATACCAAGGGAAAGGAAAGAAGTAATACTGTGCTGCCTGAAAAACTATGATCTAAACATATAAATGTCACCGGGTAAGTTACCTGAAACAACTGGAAGGGCAATTAACACCTGGTTTTATGGGAAACATTGGTTACTACTATCAGTTTTAATGAAGTGTATTAACTAAATTGTGTTCTGAGTATTCATTCAGCCCTGTTTATGGCACACTCTTGAGTACATTTACTGTTTGTCAGAAGTGCAAACTAGTGAACATATGAGGCTTTAAGACAGGCCATCTGTTAGTCTTAGACCCTTGGATAATTGTCAAACAGTTCTAAAAATAAGCACATACAAACTGCAAGGGGGTGCAAAGGTGATTTTTCTTTAGTCTGATAGCAAAGGGAAAGTAGCAACCAGAAATTAAAATTAAAAATAAATAGTTTTATCCTGTAAAGCATGCTTGCTCTCCTTTCTCTTTTTCACTGTCCTTTCCCACCCTCCTCCTTCAGTGTGCCTTTATTTATTTATTTATTTATTTATTTATTTATTTATTTATTTATTTTCAATTTAGATTTTTTTCCCACTTGCTCTTCTGGGTCATGGCATCTCTTGAATACCTCTCCAGTTTAGGATTAGAGCAGCACCAATTTAAGGCTCAGAGCTTTCTGTAGAGAGCATAATCTCCAATGGCTAAAGCAAGGGTTGTCTTGTGTCCTCTGCCTAAAGTAATCCCTTTATAACGTCAAGGCATAAAGATTTTTATCTTTATGGATTGCTGTTAAAGGGAAGTAGTACCTGTGCAAATACATGTGTGTGCTTGTGGGTATGTAATGAGTAATAACAGCTGAGAGATTTATTTTTGGACCAGTTTGAATTCAAAAGATGCAAAACATTGAAAAAAGATTGCTGCAGATGGTATTTCGTAAATATTTAGACACTCTAACTTCTGTTTGTAGCAATTTGGAGGTTTTGTTTTGTCTTTTTATATATATATGTTCAAATGTGAGACAAACCTTTGCTTCAAGTCAGTGCCTGAATCTGAGGTTTAGTTTTTGTCTGGCAAGCTGTGCATGTTGGCAGTCATTGGAAGCATCACTTCTCTTGTTCCTCAGCCCTGCTCTGTAAAGGGAAAAGGAGAGAGTAAGGGGAAGAGGGGACACAGCCCAAATGGTTCCCAGCCATGACCCCAATCTCTGGGTTCAGAGTCAGTGACTGAAGAGGTGATAGAAACTTGGACACAGGTGGGGAGAAGCAGAGAGAGAAACTACTTGGGCTCTTACCTGGGTCTGGAGGACCCCCCTATACCCTAGGAAAAAATATTTGGATTAATAGGTCACCCATTGGCTTATTATAACATTAATCTATTATCTCCATAATTCTTACTGAAATGATTCGAGGAATTGTTTCTGTTCATTTCAATGGCTTTTGGAAGGGGAGAGAGAGGCTTTGTAGCCTTTCATCAGTCCCAGTCTCTGTAGAACACTGCAGAAGGCTTATGAATTTCACCTGAGGGTGTTGGGCATCACCAGCCTTGTTAGGCCATTTCTTAACCTTTGTATAACATATGGTCTTTTAGGGGTTTATGCTTATGCATGTAGACAGCGTATTTGTAAATGGCTGATAGAAAATGTCTAAATCCGTAACAGATGCACAATGGCACCATAGACTGGATGTGTTATGGCCCCAAACCATTATCACACCCCTCACAGTTGCATTTTATTTTTTTCACCTGCTCCTGTGTAGTACACCTGTGACTTGTTGGCAGTGAGCATCGTTGCAGTGTGGGAGACTCCCAGCTTGACTGCCTGGCTTGGAGCTTTGCTCCATCGTGTGCTGCTTTGTGTGTGTGTGTGTGCGTTTTTTTTCTCTCGATCTTTATATAGCTTGTAAGAGTTCTTTGAACTGTTGTAAGTGATCATCTTTCAAGCCTGATGCTTTCCTTCTTGACACACAGCTCTGAAAATGGAGATTGTCATGCCAGTGTTTTCATAATCATGCATGTAAAAAAACCAGAGAAATATTCATTGTGGATGTCCTGCACAAATGGCTTGATCTGCATCCAGAAGACAGGCAGGGGGTGTCTCCAGGGAAGATATGGAGAGCAATCAGTATCTACACGGACAATAATCAACCATTCTTTGAAATCTTTTTATTTCCTGCAAAACCCATCACCCAGTTCCTTGATCACAGACACTTCCATAAATGGTTCATCTGGGGATTGTGCAGCCAGTACAAAATCCCACTTAAACACTGCAATAGCCCCAACACTTGGGGTAGTTGCATTTTTCCCACTGATGTATCTAATGGAATTGCTTGCATGATTATTAAGAAGAGATTTTCCAACCTTATCCTATAAATAAGCTGTGACTTACTTGATCTTGACAGGTGACTTAGTGCTGCTGTAGAGTTTTCCAGCTGCAATAATGTCTCAGAATGATGTATTCAGTGGGGTATCAGCTGTGAGCTGTGTGTAAACCAGGGGGTCTAACAGGAGCTGGGAAAAACCATTTTTCCTGTTCAGCTTCCAAATGATGTCGTGCCTCCTGCTGGCCCCAGACGGGCACATGTATGGATGGCCTTGGAGCTGGTAGGCATGTGCACACACACAGGAGTGTTCCTGGAGGGCCTGCATTTTTGTGGCTGCTCTATTTTCCTCTGGAAACCACCATTAGGTCTTTTTTTTTTTTTTTTTTTTTTGCCCATTCAGTTTCTATTTTACTAACTTAAAATATCAATTGTTTCTTCTA
>VZTR01031752.1:204632-317058 GCA_013400775.1 Chaetops frenatus | reverse complement strand
TTTTTTTTTTTTTAAGCTGTAATTTCTGGAGTTGAAAAATCACACCCGAGCTGTTTTCATCCAGCCCACCCTCCTGCTGGAAAGGTGGGTGAAGCTTTCTTAGGCTGCTTAGGTAGAAGCACTCCTGTAGTATCACATGTTTCAAAACACTTGCTTCCTTCTGGTCTTTATGGTTTCCTTCTGCTGTCTCAAACAGCCCAGTGGCCCCACTGGGGTCAAAACTTTTCCTGCTAAGGCACAGGGCATTCTTAATACTTAATTTTCAATTGCTCCAAAAGTCTGGTCAGCCAGGGGAATTTTCTGTGTCTGGGCACATAAAGAAGTGCCTAATAAAGGTATTTGAAAAACCATGAGTAAAATACAGAAAACACACGTGTGAGAGAAGAGACATAAGCCCTGAACACCTCAGATGCTTTCTGACATCTGCAGAGCACAGTTCCAATGAGCTGCAGATGCACAGGGCACAGGGAGTAGGAGCGGGAAGATAAGAAATTATAATTGCTAGTAATAGGAGACAGGTTGCCAGACTATTTTTTGGAAGGCATGTTTTGAAATACATTTTAGTAGATGAGAAATCTATGTGGGTGGCAGAGGATATAGAGAGGTTCTCATGGGGCTTTCAAACACACAGAGTGATGGTTATGCAGCCTTCATCCAGTGTTCACCTGCCCCTGGGTGTGCAGGACTTGACGTTTGTGCACAGGGCTTGAGCAGGATCTGCTCAGAAAGGCAGGGGAAGGATGCAGAGCACACAGGGCTCTCATGTCCATGGGCACGTTTGTGAGGCCCTGTGTAAATCGTGGCTCTGTCTATTAACTGCATGGTCTGGGCACTAGCCAGCATATTGATTGTCAGTAATGCATGCACAGGGAATAAATGGTACATTCCCAAGATACTAAGACAAAATCAAGATTTGCATATAAAAAACATAATTTTTTTAAACTCCTAGCCTTATGGCACAACTTGTTTCTCAGCTCCTGCCTGACCCAGCTCTAAATGGCTTCAGTATTTGAGTACAATCTGTTTGTTTCTTTGACCAACTCTGATCACAAATCCAGTGTATTCCTTGTATTGGGAGTGTTCAGAACATGTTATTAGCTGATGTTTGAGGAGGGAGGGCTCACAATAAAAGCTTCATTATCAGATTTAGAGCCACACACCATTCCTTTATTGACCTGCCTGGTGTAATCAATGCAGCAGCCACACAAGTTTGAAATCATGTTCCCTGACTGTAGGCTGTGCGTCATGCATCCAGTGCTGATTGTGCATTATCTTTTAAATGACACAGCCTAACTAAGTATGGATTTGTTTACCACAAATAGCCCTTCTTTCAATTTGAAGATGGTAAACCTTTTGGGTTTTTTATTGATATTCAGGATGACCTAGAAATAGAACTGTAATGAAGTGCACAAGGAATGGCCATTGTTAAAACGCTGAGGAGCGTGTGAGCAAAGAGGAGCCTGTGTATTCTTTCACATTTTCATGCTTCCCCAGCTAGGTTTAGTGGGCAAGCTTTTTGTCAGTGCTGCCATTGTGTGTGCAGGGCTCCATCCATCCTCCTCCATAAAGTCATTGTTAGACTAGAGAATAACATCCAGCACCGCAAAGGTCATTCCTTCCTAAGGCCAGGAAAATTTCCATGTATATCAAAGGAAAAAGCCATTGAATTTTGTGTTTGGTGATGTTAAATTGTCTAAAAGCAAAGCAGTTCCAGCTGTCAATTCACGAATCTCTGATTTGTGGTTCTGCATATTCAGTGTCACAGGCAGGGGTGCGCTCAGAGGGCCGGTGCCATGCTGAAGTAGTGACTTGATTTCCCCAGCTGCCCCGGGCCGGCCCGGCTCCCCGCGCAGCCCAAAGCCCGTCGGGCACCGCCGGGAGCCCCGGCCGGGCTCTGGGAGCTCCGGCCGGGCTCTGGGAGCTCAGCCGCGCTTGTGACACCTGGTGGTCGCGGCTTGGGAGTGCACGGGCCAGGAACGCTCCTGCTGCAAACGGGGTCACCGCCGCCGGCCCCGCACCGCCCGTCTGCGCTTTCCGCGGGCGATTTCCATCAGGGAGATGCCATCTCTGGATAAAGTGGGGGATTGCTCTTTTATCCTGATCACGATGTAGCTGTGGATAGTGTAGAAGGACCAGATGATTTATGAAAAGTTAAAATATCTTACTTTATTTTAAAGCTTCATCACTGTAAATAAATAATTAGATTCAAAATTCATTTTGTGTTTAAAAACTTATTCTTCAAGCTGGCGGACTTGCCCGGCTCTGTTATTAGGCAGATGGAGACTAGGGAAATTGCTTAGGCTTGAAATAGCACAAATGAATTTTTATATTTGGGGATGCTGGGGACTCAGCTCAAGAAAACCCCACCATGAAGCACTTCTCTAGTTGCTCAAATAATTGGATAATCATACAAATAAAGCTAAGCTTATGTGTAGGACTGGGGTTTTAGTCAGAATACAAAATGTAGGTGAATTGGTACTGCTCTAAAAATACGCTTCCGAGGTTGGCTCCATGATTTATTGGCTCCTACACAAAATGGCAAGACAGGTCAGCATCCTCTGATGTGATATACTGTGATGACATTGAGGCTATTACAAATCTACCAAAAGGAAAAAAGGGAACAAAAGAGGCTCTAAACTGCTGAAAGAAATGTGTAGAGAAAAGTATATTCTTTTAAGAGATTTAACTTCAGGGTTACATGTCCAGCCTTTTTTCTGCTGGGAATATTACCCTGGTGCCTGAGCTGGCGGTTCAGCTGTTATTGCCGAAGTATTTCTTGGACTGAGAAGTGTGTGTCACAATCTGGTGTCTCTTGCTGCCAGTTCTTGCACCCGGTACTAGTGAGAATAAAAGAGTGAAATATGGCAAGGGTTCCCTCACAATTCAGATTTTTATTTTTTTAAATTGTTACAGTGAAGGGAATCCCTAAAGGCAATTTTTTTGCCCGCGAAGTTACCATTTTCTTTATGTGTATTGAAAGGAGGAAAAAAAAAAGGAAACCTTCATGACTATACTTGGCTTGTAGCATTTTTTTCTAAGTTCATGCCAGCATTAACAGATCTGTCAGAACAAAGCAAATATGTCATATTGGCAGCTGTTACTTATAAGTACTTTTTCTTTATTGCATTTTGTTTTGTAATAATTGAGAAGCTTTTATGTTGAGCTCTGCATAAATGGTACTGAGTGGGAGGGTATGGGCATGCTTTCTATTATTCTGCCCCTCATGCATGTCTCCTTTTTTCGTCTTTCCAGAACCACACATTGAGCCAGCACGCACAGTGAGCCACTGGCACTACAGGACACCTCTCTGCAGAAGACTTGACGGTGGCACAGTGGGGAGGACCATTTGAACATTACATCCAATCAAAGTGTCATTTGCAACCCAGATGTAAAACTCTAATGATTTGGCCATGAGGCGCTGCTATTATAAGCAGCTGGAAATGAATATTAATGGAAGAGATTAAAAGTATTCCATGCTCAGTATTTTTTATTGTCCTGCTTCAGCTAGTGTACTTTAGAGCTTCTGCTTCTGACTGAATTTATAGTGTTAGATAAATCTGCTTTGATGCTGTTGCCCTTTGTTGCTTCTTGTATTATATTGATAGTTAAAGATTAGGTGTGATTTTTTTCTTTTTTGTTAACTGCTTTTTAATTGCAATTTTAGGTAACTGTGCATTGTGATGTGATTGCTTGGCTATTGTCTGAATCTTTCTTTTTAATTTTTTAATTAAAGACTAATGCTTTGATTGGATTTGCCAGTTCACCGGACAGTGATTAAAACTATGTAATGAATATAATCGGTTTCAGTGCAACTGGATGGTCTGCTTTATAAATGTGACTTAATCTGATTGCAATAACTAGTACAGTTCAATAAAGGGAATACATGAGCTTAGTGTCAGAGCTTGTCTGTCTGTCAGTGCCCCCTGCATTGCTGCTGCTGGGGTGGCTGAATCTCAGTGATCACCCACCTGATGGCACAGAGCACTCTGCAGCCCAGGGTGAAGGAAGACTGGGAAAAAGCAAAAGCCGTGGTTCTGTGTCTGGCATTGTCTTTGCTTCTGGTTGTACCTCCCTGGCTCTGTGGTAGGTAGGTGAGTAAGAACATGTACTGTGAAAAGGTATTGCTAGCTTATAATACTCATTAATATTTTAATTTTTTCAGAAAGAATGGAGGGACCAGACCTCTAGCTGCCTTGACCATCTCCCTCTGTGCTTCTTTGTTTCAATACAAAATGAAAAAGTTTCTGCACTGTATGCAAATGCTCAGATATTGGATCAGGCCTTGCAGACGGTGGTAGGAGGCTGCACATTTTAACCACATGGACCTCTAGACCCCCAGGTATTGCAGCTCTGTGTAAGTGCCATACTTCTGGCACTGGAAACTGCCATCAGGCAGCCTAACAGAGCCAATAACCAGGCTTTCCTTTACTCTTTTTAAACTTATCTTATGGTAATGAGGTAAGTTATATTTCCAGTCAGAGAAACAGTCATTTTAAGGACCATGGACACCTCTGGAAAGTTAGAAAGATGTAGTTCTCATGGTGCCTCCTGCTTGAATGAATCATAATCATCATGAAAGATATTCAGCAGTTGTGACAGCTGAAACAATGTGGTTACCCATTCCCACAAAGTACAAGGCTTTGCAAGACTGTGGCATGGGAACACGCACAGTCAGAGCCTTTCAAAGTCACTGCACTGAACTAGAGCCATGTCTGGGCTTGGAGTATGTAAGTGATATTTTGTAGGAAACATGTTTTCACAAACATACAGTCAATGCCTGAATTAGTTTATATAGTGAACTTTTTTACCAGTGCAAGGGTGGCACAGCTTGTTGATGCTGCAGCCCATGTTTCCAACAATTTAGATCCCTGCTGATGTTGATAGTCCTGTTGTACACACATGGTTCCTTCAGGACTTTAAGGGAAGGCTACAATCAAAGCACAACTTCAGGCATAACTGAAGTAGTGTCATCTTTACAGCAGGAAGCACCAGAGCAGTCCTTCCTAACTTAAGAAAAGTCAGAGCTTCCTCAAAAAAGGAAAAAAAAAAAAAAAAAGTCTTGTTTGAGACAAATGATGGATGTTTTTTATTCTGCTGAAATAGCATTGTATGGACAGTCAGAGTTTAGGCTCAAAGCATGGCTTGTGATAAATTTATGAACCCTAATAGAACAAAACTAGGAATGCCTTCTCTTAATTCCAAAGACAGTTCTGTTTGCATCTACATTATTCTTAGCTCACTGTTTCTACATCAAAATCACGCTAAAATGATCCATTCCTAGAGAAGAGTATTAACTTTCAACCTGATTTTCTCTCTGTAAACCACAGAACAGATGTGTACAGGCTGAAAAATTAGTTAATGAAATCACCAATTCATTATTCCTGTTCATAATATAAGCATGTTCCTAACTTAATTGTACTACTTTAAGATGGGAAATGGAAAAGTGTCTTGCGGTACAGGCTCATCATGCCCTTGCAAGAAAAGCTGGGAATATACAGCAGCTGCTGTGGAAAGAGCTCATGTGCCATCTTCTCTGTGCTAAAAGAAAGGTAGCATGTTCTTACAATGGAGATACTGAAAAAGGAGGCTCTCTGCCTGACACTGGTTTGAAATGATGCTGGATCACTTCTGGGGAAGCCTTCAGAAATGAAAAATATGTAGGTTTCTATCATCAGGAAAAGGTTCTGCATTGTGAATCCCAAGAGTTGAACTGATGTTTCCACGCAACTCTGAGAGCTGCCTTAGTGCTGTACTGAAGCACACGCCTTTGTCTGAGCATCTCCCTGCTGACAAGTTAAAAGTAGGTGCACAGTCACTGTGCTGAGACAGGCAACTCCCCACGTGGGGATCCTGTTTGGAGCTGCATTTATTCCCCATGTTACTGGAAATGTGGGCTTGGGTCAGGGTGCTGGGGTCCTGCTCAGCCCAGCGGTGCCAAGCAGTGCTTAACCTCATGTTTCATCTGCCCTGGATCCTGACCATGCCTTGGGCAGGGGTAGAGGAAGGGAATAGTTTGCTTTTCCACCTGACGTTTGAAAGGTAAGAGGCTCCAAATCATAAGTGAGAGCTGTGGTCCCACTCCATCTTTATCCCTTTTGGCATATGAGCTTCACTCATGAGCAGCCCAAGTCAGGTTGGAGAGAGAGGCTGGACTGAGCCCGCAGGGCTGGGAAAAACAAGCTGTAGTGCTCTGTTCTGACAGGATTTGGGTAATATTTGAGCACCAATGGACCAATGCCACGTCTTAAAAATATTTCCTAAGACAATGTGTGCAAATGTGCAGAATGTTTGCCATGAATCTACTGGGTTATTTTGTGGTACTTTTGAGATAATCAGGCCCATGTGAACAGTCATCATTACATGGCAAGGGATGGTGCTGTCTTGATAACTGCTTCCTTAGGGGCCAAAGAAATCCAGTTTGGGGTGTGGGGATGAAAGCTACTGCAAAGAAGCAGAGGGAACTCTTCTGTTCCTGCCATGGAGCTGAATCTGTGATGCACTGGACACTTGCAGCTCACAGAGGTGATCCTTAGCCTATGTCAGGGTGCAGGACTGGTGTCTGACCCCATTTTCCAAGGCCTGAGCCTCCCCAGGCAGAGCTGTGCCAGGCAGGGCTCTGGGGACCAGAGCTCTCCAGCACAACGTGGGGTTTTGTCTGGTGTTTCTTGTGCTGCTGGTCCCACTGGGGAGCAGGAGCAGAGCAGCCCTGCACTGGTACAAAACAGCTTTGCTGCCATAGCTCCAATCACACCAGGGAGTGCTTTGCCAGGGTAGTATATAGTTCCTGTATCTGTTAAAAGCTCCTAGGGAAAACAGAACCTAACTGCAGGTGGAGAAAAGATAATATCACAGCTTCTGGTGCCTGTCTGAGGTTTCATCCCCTTTTTCTTAGTGGCCAAGAAGTGCTGCTGAAGGCATTTGGTAAACAGAAACATTGGCTCCAAAGGCAGCTATATTTCAATAGCTGTGACACACTGAAACAGGCTGGAGAGCCTTTCCATAATCCCTGTGATGTTTCCCTGCCTATCTGTGTAACTTGCAGCTCCCGGGTGGTGGTGGTGCAGACAGGGACTGGCACAGGCTGTTCAAGGTGTGGGAGACATGGTAAGTACAAACCAGAATTGCTGAAATTCTGTCTGAGGATGGGCTTTAGGCAAAATTTCACTTTATGATCCAAGTGGCGTTAGGACCAGTACAGTGTTGGAGATGATGAATAATTCTAAATCTGTAATGAAATGTCATATAGACAGTTTAATATCTTCAGGTTTAGAAAAATACTGAAGTTCATATAAACAATAGATTAGCAATTTGCAGCAGTCTACTCTACCAGCCCTTATGCACTGAACGATCTGTGCATTTAGCTTCACTGAATACCCACACATCCAAAACACAGTGAAATACTTAGTCAAGAAGTAGCAACCAGCACCTATTTTCTATGTAGGCAGCCTTACACATTTGTGTTCTATTCAGTGCTTGTGTTTGTCCTTGTCTGATCCATCACCTTCAGCAAGGGATCACCAACTTCGGTCAGGTGCCTTGAAATTTTGGAAAAAGCAAGTGTTTAGCCAATTTCCTCCCAGAAGAAAGGCAGACAAAAGAAGTTTGAACACCATTTGAGGGAGTGAGCAGCTATCGCTTTGTGCTGGAAACATCTTTGAGTGGATTGGGCAAGATCACCCTACTGAGCAGGGAAGTCAGGGAGCCAAGGGGCATGTCCCTCCCACAAGGTCCATGGCCCTCCCAGAGGAGTTGATGAAAATTCCACCCAGTAAATCTGCACATCGCACGTCCCAAGTGTACCAGTCACTTTATCCTACCGATGTCTAAGAGTAGACTGGGGTTTGGTGTGTTTGTCCGGCTTTTAATGTGTAAATCACTTTCTGGTATGAACAGCAAAGACTTTTCCCCTGGTCTGCACAAGTGATCTCTGTGTTTTGGCCCAGACCCTACAGCAGGGAGGTTTCTGCAATCCCCTCTCCTCCAGAAGCATCGTCCAGGTTTGACAGAGGTGCAGAGAGCAGGGGTACCGTGTCCCTGTGGAATGTTGTCAGGGATCAGCCAGGGCAAGAACAGTCCCTGCCAGTGCTGTCCTGGCTGAGAGCTTTGAGCCCAACAAGCGTATGGCCACAGAAACCCAGATGGTGGGAGCTGCCGCAGCCACGGGGCTTTGGAGCTGATGGGAGCATGGTGTGTTCTTCATTGCTTTGTCTTTTTTCTTTTCTCCTCATTTTTGCCCCTTATGAAATGCTTTGTTCTTAGTTTAGTCTGTTTATATTACATTGTTGTTGTCCTAACAACCGCAAGGTCCCTCTCCTGCAAATGGAAGCTAAGATATGCCTTTTGATCTGTGTATTTGTGAATTATTGTTACTTTCCTGACAAAAAGGAACACCAAGGAGCATCTTGGCAGATTAGGTGACAGAGGGAGATAGGAGGTGTCCAAATGAGAAACACCGAGCACCCTGAGAGAGAGACAAGACATTGACTGATCCCTACTCAGGTTTCTCCAGAGCGAGGTCTGCGCTGCCCTGAGACCCAGCTCAGTTTAACCATCAGCGATTGTCCTTTTCTGCGGAAAAAAGCGAAGCGTTCCCCTGTGGGTGGCAAGAGGNCTCGTTGGGCCCCGCTCCGCCGGCCCTGCCCGTGCCCGTGCCCCTGCCCCTGCCCGTGCTCGTGCTCGTGTCCGTGCCCGTGCCCGCGGCGCTGCCCGCTGCTCGCCGCGGCTGTCCCCTGCCTCCTGTGTCCTTCTGCCATCCGCGNCCACACAGCCCCGCTGTCACCGCGCGGGCCAGGCCGCGCCTCGGCCTCCCCTCACCGCGGGGACCTTGGGCGCTTTGGGGCGTCTCCCTGGATTCTGTAAATCGAAACACTCATTTTGTTTTCGGAAGAGGGTGAGCTCCTTGCTGGACACGAGCGCCAGGCTACCGGGGGCAGAGGCAGACGGGCTCGGGCTGCGCTCGGCTCTGGGGGTGTTTGCCACCCTGTGACATCTGTGGGTGTCACAGCTGGCCTGTGAGAAACATCACGCTTCAATCCTGCTTCTGAGTGCTTTAGGGACATCAATGCCCCCGGGTAAAGTGATGCTGTGACAGCGTTTTCACCGTTTTATCCACACTTGGCTCTTAACTGCTTTGTCTCTGTTTATAGCACAGTGCAGTCTGCTCTGGCAGGTTAGAGAGGCAGTGCTGAGTATTACTGAATAGTGGGAGAATGTACAGACCAGCTTTTCTGGATTTTACTTCTCCTGATGTCCCTAAATACGTGTTGGCATTTAAAGCCCTTGACAGTACTGATGGTATCCTCAAAAAGAAGGGACAAGAGACTTGGTGAGTGCATGCTTGGACTCTGTGTTAAAAATCCTGCTACATCACCTCTTGAAAAAACCTTTAGCCCCAAAATCTTTTCATATCAACTAAAATCTTGCTTTGAACTTAAAAAAAAAAATTATCTGTGTCTTCAGTTTTACATGACTTGAAGAGATACCTGGCCCCCTGTGTGATCCTTCCCTGGCAATAAATGAGCAAGCAAACAAGCCCTCCAAGCTGCGTGTGCTGAAGCCTTGTCCCTGAGGTACTGGGCTCTTCCTCACCCAGCCTTTAATTTAAAGGAAAGGGAGAGAGAAAAAGCATATTTTTTTTCCTGGTTGGAAGCAATGCAATAAATAAATGCATCTTCTTCCAGTTGCGATTTATAGGCACTGTACCTCAAGAAATTGGCTTCTATGCATGAAAGCTATAAATACAGATGCCATTTGCAAAATATACTGCTTCTTCTGTATATTTTCTGGTTTATTCACAAGGTATCTCAGTGTAAGCCTGTGATGAAGAGAGGGTGAAGGAAGTGTGCAAATGAGCCCAGCTAATGCTTTTGTAATGGTGCTAAATGGTCAAGAGCTTCCATTAGCCTAGGTAGGAGAAACAGTTTGGGTTGCTAATTAGAAAGACAGTTTCACCCAAAGTAGGATCCAGAAGCATTTTTCTTCATGAGGGTCTTGTGGCTTAAGAGTTGATCAGCTGTAGCATAATTCCCAATAGATATGCAATGTCATTATATGTTATATTACAGTGTATATCCTCAAATGCTTAAACACAGAAAGCTGGAAGATGAAACCTTGATTCAAGTCAGAATAAGATCTCATATACAGACAGTGGGAAAAAAAGTAGACAGTCTAAAAGGAGAAGGAGGGCAACTAAAAGGAGAAGGAGGGCAACACCTGACTATGTCAGAGCCAGTGGATGAAGTGCATGAGCTTAAATAGTTTTACCTCTCTCTTCCTAACTGGCCTGATCATGTCTGTGATAATGCCCATTTTTCACTTTGGTTGCAGTGCTGAAGCTGAGGAGATGTGTGCGTGCAAGCACAGGGCCAAGAAAGATCTCTGCTGAGTGGAACCATGTCCATGATTTCCTGGCTGCTGTAGGTTTGTGCCACCTGTTCTATTGCTAGATAAACCCAGAGTTTCGGTGACTACGCTCTGCCATGTATGCGTCTCATCTGATCCCTCGCTAGCAGGGTTATTTTTTCCAAATTCCAAATCTCTCATTTTGCTTTTTCTACATTCCCCTTCCTCAGCAGTGGCACCTGCACTGCCCACCAGGATGTCAGTTTGCCAGTGCTCACACAGCAGCTCTGGTGTAGGAGTAAGTCTGACACGGAGAATCTGCGGTGTTTGGTGTGGCTTGAGAAGGAGTGTGTCACAAAGGCCAGAGGCACGTAAGGAAGGTGAGGTCCTGCACTTGTAAAGGCCCAAGAAAAGACAAAGCTGCTGTACCTGGCATCCCACCTGGGAAGGGAGGTGACCTTTCCTGGCAGGTAAGATGTGTTTGTCCTAGCAAACAGGAATGCCAATGTCCCTTCTCCTGGTGAGGGGTTTAGCACTCTAATAGAGCATAAAATACCAGTCAAATCTAGAATAATCTCTGCCCTCCATTTTTCATTTCACAGAGTAGTACTGGATCTTGATACATTACATCAAATTGTACACAAACCTCATTTCCTTTCTGGGAACTACCAGCCATGCATCTTCTTTTGTGCTGCACTGCAAATACGTGCACAATCATTTCGCTTGACTTCAAGGAGTTAAATGTTCACACATGTCAGGCACACTGGGATCAGGGCCCTCAGTAATCTGTATAATTTAGGTAATACTGGATGACTTGACTGTGCATCATTAGCTCAATGATACACCAAGCTCTGGGAGAGCAAACAACTTAAACAAGCTGACCCCCAAACCCTGAAATATTTTTGTGTGCAAGAGGGAAGTCTGGAGGGAAGAGGGAGGAAAAAAAAAGTCAACATATCTTTAGCTCTTTGTGGTTTATTTTGGTGTGTTTGCCTGATTTTTGTCCAAATGTTACTGAGAATAGAAACAAAAAATTAGAGAAGAACCACTGAGAAATCCAGAATACCCCCAGAGTATGTGAAACCCAACTGGAACAAACAAAGAAGTAGGTGCTGGAAATATATGCATTCAATCTTTGTGGACACACATAAGCACCAGAGCTGTAAATTGGGCCTGAAAAACCAACTTTCTCTGCAAAGCTGTATGTAGTTCTTTTTCTGAGACCTATCAGTTCATGGTATTCAGGCAGAGCTCCCCAGCTCAGCTCTGTGCTACTCTGCCCATAAGGGTGTTGAACAAATATTTTGTATCCAGGAGAGACTCATTAATGTCTTTCAAACCGGATGTAAGTTCCTCATTATTCTTCTGCATAGGTCTAGTAATGGGAGCCTCCTCTAGAGATGCCCTACACAGATGTCTTTAGGAAATGTTGATGGCATGAAGCAGGAATTGTTTTCACTCAAAGATTTATAACCTTATAACCTTTTCAAGCCTAGGCAGTGCAAGTAGACTGAGAACCAGCAGCAAGGGGTTTCTGACTTCTGCACTATTCTCTAATACTGACTAAACCAGAGAAATCATTTTGGTCTAAATTTTTGCTGTTCTGGGTCCTCAGTATGAGGAATGAAATGTCAGGGGTTTTTCAAAGGTACTGAGTGTTTCTGGCTGCTATTTGAATTGAAGGTTTAGAGTCCTTATTAAAAAAAAAAACCAACCCCCCTCCCCCAAGCCCATGGATCTTAATTTAGGGCTCCCCAAATCAGAAGCCACTTTGAAAGACATGCAGAAGCACAGAACAGCCGATAGATTTCCATATCCTGCAGGGTTTTGGCATGAATCCCCTTCTTTGGTTCCAGGCAGAAAAATACAAAGAGATGTCTGTGAATAGGACCTCACTGGGTGTCCAACCCTCTGAGCGAAATTTCCTGTGCAGAGGATGGTCTCGGCCTACATTTTCTAGTTATTATATAGAATTTGTTTCCTGCCAAGCTAGAAAAAAATGTATAAAAACATAAAACCTTCAGTGAATTCCCACCGTATAGAACTACTTCAAGCTGTACAGGCAGAATTTGTACTGGAGGAGTTGACATTGAATAGGATAGTTCAAGGGAGACACCAAAGCTCAGCAGAGATATCCTTTAAAAATTATTTGTCTTGTCTGCAATATTTTGTAAGTTGATCCAAATCAGATTTTTGAGTAATACCATTAAAGTCAACAACCAACACTCAGGATGAATCTAGCTCTTAAAGTGCCATTCAGGCTCCTTGAGAGACACACATCCCAATGACTCCTTTAGCAGTCATTAAACCAATTATCATCCCAGTCTATTTCCAACAATTATCATCATAGACTTTTTGGGTTTAATCAGCTTTTTAATTGACCTGTGAATAAGACAGGAGATACAAAATTCTCCCCTGATACCTCAGGTGTAACTATTATACATTTAGCATTGCTGTGCACATGAAATAATTTACACCATAATACTGACCTGGGACTGGGATATGAACAACAATATACTCATAAATTAAGGGTAAAAATAAATTAAAGGCTATAAGGGAGAAGAAGAGGAAGCAGTAATCCATAAATAGAATGTCACTATGATTGGTGGTATTGCTTCTGGGACCTCCTTGTCCAGCAAATTTTGGGACTGGAAAAAAGACATTTTTCCTAAAACTGTATGCAAAGCACAGGATAAATTGCAAGTGACACAAAAAGTTTTGACCATCTCAGAAGCGCTACAATTATTAAATCAAGTTGCAGAAATGTCTTCAGACAATTGCTTAGGATTTTAAAAAGAAATCAGCCATTTAGGCATATGTCCCAACTAACTTTTAATATCACTTGCCATAGCACAGCCCTGCCAAGTGGCCTGAATGCAGCAATTTGCGGGATTTGGCACCGTGAGCCCCGCAAGCACTTAGCAAAAGCAATTGTGTAGCTCTATTGAAAATCCCACATATCATGCTGTGGGGAGCCAGCACTTTTTATCTGTCGGCACTGTTGGTGACAAATATTAAAATAAAAAGTATGACACTATAGGTGCTTCAAAATTCAAACTGCAAGTTTCCTACTGCGGGACTTCTAACCATGTAATAAAGTGCAGGGAAGAAAGCAGAGTTCAGACCCCATGCTGTAATAAAGGCAAGGAAATCTTAAGTGTTCAAATACATAATTCATTCTCTTCTGAGACTTTCTACCAGGTTTCTCCCAGTAAAGATTTTAATTTGTGCCTGGTTGATACCATCTTTAATTTCTCTTTTACCTCCTGAGACAGCTGGGAGGGCACTGGGGCAGCTCTACCCATTGCAGTGGATGAGAGCAAATGGTCAGGATGGGTCAGAAGCTCCTCTGCAGCTGGGAGGGTGTGACAGCCCCTCAGGGCCAGCCTGGGCACAGGAGAGGGAACCCACAGCTGCCACTTGCTGTGAAAGTGTCTGCAAAAAACATCACCACAGCAGTCATTGAGCTTTGTTTGTTTCCCATAGAAATACTTTGCACCTTAAATAATACCTTCCTCCAAGGATCTGAAGGCGCAGAGCAAACACTGCCTGGGCTTCATCCTTCTGTGGGGAGGTAAGAATCTGTTCCTCCCGTTTCTTTTGCTGTATTTTCTGCTGACTTGAAGGCTCTACTGCCATTTTGTTACACAATTTTCAAAAACAGAATTTGAAACACATGACTTTGAAATTTTTCTGTTAGCTATGGCCTTGAGAATTTATTGCTTTATAAATATTTTACCTATACTTTAATAACATTTTACGTAAACAACAGTGCAATAATCACAAAGAAGAAGAAACTAATGAGAAATCTGAGATATCTTTGCATGTGGAGGTGGTACACATAAGCAACAAGTTACTGAGAAGTTACTGGCCAAATAAATGAGCAAATATATCCCTGCTAAAAGTTCAGTGAAATCACTGCATTTATATCAGGGATAAATTTGGTTCAATTGTGAGAAGAATGCATGCATCTCACTCTGCAGTGGTCATCTGGCCTAAATTATATACATTGATCTGTGTGCTCCCTTGGTGTTAGCATACCAAATTGACTGGATTCCATATAAAGATGTAAAACTACAGGAAAGTGCCTTTGACCCATTTACGTTTTCTAATCCAGCCTCTTAAGTCTAGTAATTTTCTTTTTAAACCCTGGTCATTTTTTCATTCCTTCTCCAATACCTTCTTAGGGACTGGCATCCATCTCATCCCAAAATGTGATGCCTGGTAGAGTGCTTGGCAGTCAATGCTTTAGAGACTGTTGTCTTAGCTGGGGTTTGGTCTTCCCAGACAGGGTAATTCAGGCAGCAGTGTTAGCAGTCATGGGATCTGTGCACTTTTGCTCCCTTTCCTAGGAGGAAGCCCAGAAATCCTTTGCATGTTCAATCTTCAAAACATTTTTATTTTAATAGTTTTTTTTTTACAAAATGGTGGGAAAAACTGTGCCTCCGTTGATCCTGCTGAGAAGGCTGCCATGGGTGTCAGAGAAGCTTGGGCCTGCAGATAGAGGACATCATGTTTCCATCTGGGTCTCCAGAAGCAGAGGATGGTGGATCAGGAGCACAGCAGGGCTATCCCACAGCAGAACAGAGCAGGCTCTGGGCCTCTCAGCAAACTTCCTCCATGGTGCCAGCTGCTCCCAGGAAGCCCAGAGCCTCAGTTCCTATGCCTAGGCTTACTCTTTCAAGAAAATATTAACATTATTCCATGCTGCTTTTTAACAGCTCTTCAGGGTTGGGAGAGTTAGCTCTGATCCCTTACTGCAAGACAGACTATTAATTAGAAGCATGAGCCTGCTGCAGCTGGGTCGAAATGTGTTAAAACAAACAATTAAAATTAAAAAAATTGAGCACCCTCTGCCTACTTCAGTTTAGGGGAAAAGTCTCTCTGACTCTACCTGCTCAGAGGCTACATTGAGGCTCTTTGACTCTGCTCTGAGACTTGCTGACACTACTGATTCAACACTGTATCAAGACACTCCAACTGTGATCTGAGACCTGGAGCAGAGCGGGAGCATCTTGACACAGTGTCAAAACAGTAGTCAAGAGCGCATGGACGCAGCACTGAAAGGCTTTTGTCTCCCAAATGAAAAGGAGCTGGATTATTTTCATCTTCCCCCCCCCCCCCTTTTTTTTTTTTGTGTTAATGGTAGCTTTCTCTTAAATAAAAATCCCCACAGTTTATTTGCAGAAAGAAAGCGTGACATGTCCCCCCCACCTTTTTTTGTTTGATAAAGCAAAGTGACAGACAATGGCTTCACTATACAATGCACTTCACTAAAGCTTCACTTTACTTCTTTGGCTTTGGAGAAGTAAAAGGCTACATTTGAAAATTATTCCAGTTTGGGAACCAAAAGGGGTGAATCCTTTCATGATACTGCACATAATTCACCTTTATCTTTTTGCATTTTTGTGTTTGTTGTGTATTTTTGAATTGCATAGCATATTTGTATAATAACATAGATTTGATCTGACTTATAGTTTTGCACATAGTGTTGCTCACCACCCTTCCTACAAAATTCAAGCTATAATACCTGTGAATTCATTTTTGAGTGTTGACCAATGTTCAAGAGAGGAAATTTGTTCAATTGTCAGAATGTGACAATGCCTGCTGAGACAGGTTTCTTTTCTGCAGATGAGATGGTCTTAATGCTACATGGACTGTGACTTTATAACAAGTTAAACACATTTATTTAAAAAATGAGAATACAATTGAATTTATGTTTCCTCGCTGGGGTCACAGGTACCAAGGAATTAGCAAAACCATCTACTGAATGTTTTATAGATGACAGTGTTTTTGCTGAATGTTAAATGAAAACAATCCATTAAAATAAAAAATGAAAATTCTTTTTGTTTCCTTTTCCTCTTGGGCCTTCCCAAAAGGAGGTCAACACCGACCCAGTTTGAAAAATACTTACCTAAGCCAATCACTGCCCAGCATGTATTCCCTTGAGCAACTTCAGTGGGCATGATGCCATCTGAACAGATGGGCATTACTGTAGGCAACCAAGAGACCATGCATGTGAATCAAGTATGGGTGTTTACAGCATCATTTCCCTGATGAGAATGTCAAAATGGCAGCCCAGTCCGAGCCTTTGGCTCAGTTCACTTGCATTTCACTAATTCAGCTCTGAAATGGACAACTTCATGCAATAAATTATTAACATTATGTTGGGTGGTCCTGATTTTACTTCATTGAATTGGGCAGAGCAAGTGAGTAATGGACTTGCTGAAAATACCATGCTCCTGTCTGTAGAAGGGGGTTTGTTCTTTTGTCAAATGAGGGCAAAGAAGCCCCCATGTCTGTGCCAAATATAACATAACAAACAGGTCAACATATCAGTACTACAGATGTACTCCAAACTGAAAGAAAGAAACATTTTCACATTTTTTTAAAGGAGACCTCTTCTTTAAATCAAAATTAAAACAGTATAAAAGGGGACTTACATGCATGATGTATTTGAATAATATCCCAGTGCAAGGTCAGGTCCTTAAAGGTGCACATATAGAATTAGGATTTCACTGTTTTCCTAAAGAGAAACACACATAAATGGTGCAAAATTTCTGAGCCCAACAGTCAGTGTAACTCCTGTGTCTGCTGAATGAAGTGATCATTGGAAATTCTCTACTGTCTGTTATAAACAGAACTTCAAGTACAGAAAATAAAGACTGGAATTTGAATATTAAATCAACAGCTTTATCTACTTTAATAAAAGAGACTATGAGATATGTATCCTGGAAACTTGATTCAGAGTGTATATCTGAAATCCTCTTATTATTTTGTTTTTCTTTTGGTGATCTTGTATTTTCTTCTTGCCAGCTTCTGTGTGATTATGCAATGCTAACTGCTTGTGTACCCTTCATTTTCAGATGTGGTAATCTGCATAACCTTTTGCTTTCCTAAGTGGCTAGTCAGCCTGAATTTGAGGAATTGGCAGGCTGAACTGTCAGTATCAGGTATAAAAAAAATACATATTTCTTTCAGGAATAATGCAATATCTTATAGATAATAGCTAAAACTCGTAGTATTTTACAGTTTTTTTGGTTTTGTTTGGGGGTTTTTTTGTTATGTTTTGTTTTATTTAAATAATCTAATATCTTAATCTTCTAGAAAGTACCTGGTGAGTTTTATATCTAATCCTATCCTTTAGCTGGGGAATTCAGGGAGAAAAGAAGCAGCTTTTTGAAAACATTAGGATTACAATGAAAATAAAAATAGCACTTTTCTAACACTTGGTTGGAACAAAGAGTATCTGAAGTGTGTCATTTTCTACATGCAGACTATTCAATTATTTTCCTCTCTTATTTCAGACTATCAAAATCAACATTTTCATTTGTCTTCTATACTGTGCTGTGATGGCTCCATCTCCTGCCATTAGACTTGCTAAAATGCTCTGATACCTTTCTTTTCATTTTCTAGGGAGTGTAATGTTTATTTTCTTGCTCAATGTCATGGTAACAGAAAGACTTCCTTTATATTATAGCTAAGTTTGTGCTTTAAATACAAGCAGGGCAGGTTGGAGAGTGCAGTACATCCCATGTGGAAAGGCAGCACTTGCTTTCTGGGTGCCAGCACATACTCCCAGCTGTTGCTGTTGCTCTGGGGTCACAGATGCAGCTCACACTGAATCAGTTAAAAATGTAGTAGCTATGCTTGGGGACACAAGCTCAAATTTTCAGGGCCTGATTATTCTGTTAGTTTCATATGTGCAATTCCCACTGAAGTCAGCAGAAGCACTACATGCAAACCTGACAGGCTAATTTGGAGCCCAGAACTGCAAAGGATATAATAATACATTTGATTTCTGTGGGTACTTGGGGTGTAATTCTCAATTCTCTCTAATATTTCCATGATATTAGGATTTTCCACAGCTTTTGAAGATTTGGATGAAGCTAAAAAATATTAGGTTACTTGTGATATTTTATTTTCAATAATCAGGGGAAGAAAAAGAGATGTGAAGTAAATGAGTTCATATTGGACCAGCCCAGAGTGAAAAATGTTTTCTACAGTGCTCTGAAAACTGAACTAAGAGTAATACAACGTATGGCACATTATGTGCAGGGAAGGGTCCCGAGGGATGAAGGCAAACTAATCAAAGGAATAGCTAATGGCCTAGAAGGAGAATGGGGAACAACCTGCTTCTCACAGAGCCCCTCAGCTCAGAGGACTGATGTGCTGGGAACCCAGCCCAGGGTCTCAGTGATTTATCCAAAATAAGTCAAATTCAAGACAATTTTTTAATGTCTATATATTTTATTCTTTCATCAGAAATTCCTTCCACACAGGGAACAGAGACAAGTATTGGGGCTGAACCACCACTGCCACATCTGCATGGACTTCTATAAAATTACTTATGCCTGTACTCCCACAGCACAACAGGGGTAATACTGCTGGTCTGGTTTGCCTGCTGACTGATCAGCATCTCAGGGCAAATAAAATTGTCAAGTAAAATGGATTTGGCACTGGATCATTAAAAGATGATCTGAGAAGGTGACCAGTAAGGTCTAAGCAAGCTGTCACTTGTTTCAATAAGCAAATAGACACCAAAGACATCTTTAATATGATACTCCCAGTGTCAGCATTAACTCTCTTTCTCATCTGTTTTCAGATTAACGAGACTGAGAAATCCAAGAAAGAAAGTGGAGGCTGGAGTGATGCTGATTACACTGGAAGGTAAGGCAGTTGGTGAACTAATGGAGAACAGAATTACAGACATACCTAGGAATTGAAGGAGCCTTACAATAACGAGGCTGGGCAGGCAGTGCAGTCTGCACAAGGGAGAACATAGAGGTTCACTGTGCCTTCTCTTGAAGCCTGCAGCTTTGGGAAAAGGTCAAAATACAGTCTTAGGAATCCCAACTTTCTTTGGTATCCCCAAATACACTAAGTACTGTTTGCAGGAGATGAAAGGTTCTGTTTGCATTAGGGGCTATTAATGACCAGATTTCAAACTGTTTTTATCATTTTCCTGTGGTGACAGCAGAGGACTATGCCACTGAAATAAAGTAGGAGTTTTCAGCCTGTAACACTAAAAAAAATAATTGCTCCAAGACTAAGGGAATTTAAGGCTTGTGAATAAAAAGTTATGTGTAAGATGGACACAGTAGTAGATGGCCCCAATGATGAGGGGTAAATGTAAGGTACTTAAAGTTTATATGGATTTACCTGGGTGTGAATAAGGGAATTAATTCCAGGAGCAACATCCTGCTCCCTGGATGCTGGGGAATGGCAGTCATGGCAGGCCAGCAGGTGGGGAATTCCAAGTTAGGAATGGGACAGGCTTGCCCTGACTCTGGAGCTTTGCCTGAGGAGACCACACTCACATTGGTTGTATGTTGCAGTTTCTTTGTATATTAGGAACTGAAAAATGACTTTAACATTTAAAAAAATGCAGCTTCTATTTTCATCTTTGAACAGTTGTTATGTAGAAAAACACCTTCCAAGATGAAGTTCTGGCATCAAATACTTCAATATTAGACTAGGTGCTGTAAATGTCAACTGTATGAAAGAGAAAGATGGTTCTCTGAGAATTCAGGGCAGCACAAATGCAGAGGAGAAGTTTAAAAGATGGTGGTGGGAGTACTTGGCTTAGGAGAGGCCTGAGCAAGGAGTGGAAAAGGTTGGAAAGTGAGCAATAAGGGATAGTTTGGTAGGGTCACAGGTGGCTTGGATGGGGAGTGAGATTGCTGAACTTGGATTCAGAAATGATCTTTAAAAGTTGACTATATTCCTATAGTTTATGCAGGACAGTCCTAAGAATATTTTACAAAATTTTAGATGTTGAATGAAAGCAAGAAGCTGAGCAGGGCAGACAGTCTGTATTGTTAGGAAATGCAGTAAATAAAGCACAACAAAAAAGGAAAGCTTATGGATGGAGGATAAGTAGTCTGATTTTTAGGTTAGTGAGATGAAAGCAATGGTGGGATATCCAGAATAAAGTCAGAAAGTGTCAGAGATACAGTGGTAGACAGGGAGAGGTGAGATGAGGAATCAATAAAATAAATCTGCTGTATAGTCTTGAGAAGGGTTAGGTTGCCTTAATAACTAGTGTGGATGAAGGAGAAAATACAGAAAAACATGAGTGCTACTGATGTGTACAAGGAAAAGAAAGTTGAAGGTTACCAGAGAAAAAACCTGGGGTCTAACAGAAATGAGAATAAGAGATATGCTTTGGACAGAAGGAAAGATCTATATTATGAAGACTGATTAAGGAAAACAAACCTGGCGTGAAGACCTCTTGATATGGCCAAGATGTGATCTTTGAGGCAGAGTTTGTAGAACCTTTCTTAGTCAGGGGAGGGACAATGTTTACTATGTGGAACAATTAGCCACAAACTAGCTTTTTTTGGGACTTTGGCAGTTAGGTATTAAAAGCAGGTCCTAGTGTGCCTATGTGTATGTGTACATATAAATATAAAAATATATATATTCATGCCAAGGCTGACCCTGAGTCCCAGGGTGGTTCCATGTGAACCCCACTGCCCCAAAGTAACAAGGAGGCAAGGGGATTGTCCTCTGCATGTGTTTTGTACTGCATCTATTCTGGCTCATCCAGTGATTTTAGGTTCCTGTAGGAGGCTTATTCCTACAGGGAGTAATATATGCAGCAGATGTTTGCAGTGACACAAAACAGCCTTTCCAAAGAGGCTGCATTTTTTCAACTCAAATATGTTCCTTTGTGAGAATGGCAACACAGACCAGCTGAGGATGTGCACAGGCCTGCAGTGTGGATTTCCAGTGCACATATAGATTCTTTTTCTGTGAGGGACAGCTAGACCTTACTGTTGTGTCCAGCAGTGTCTCTTGTATGCTGGTCCAGCTCTTTGCAGAGGTTTGGATTCTGCAAAGATTTGGATTCTTGGTTTGTAGGTAGCTTATATTTTTTCACTGGTCTTTCACTGCATCTCTGAGGTAATCCTGGACAGGTGATTCTGCACAAGTAATTCTGTCTATCTCTGGACAGACCTTCACAGCACTCAACATGTTTCTACATGACTCCTACTTCCATATCATAGGGCAAAGATGAGCTTTCTCACTTCATGTGACAGTAGCAATGCAATACACTTGGTCTACGTTGTACATTCTGTTCATAAGATAGCATAGAAATTCTCCACAATTGTAAGTAATTGTCCATTTTTAACTAGAGAATAAAAGCAAAAGGTTTTATTTGATGCTGCTGTTAACTACACACTGTAAAGTGAAGCCAACATTTGGAAACTGTGATTTGTTACTCTAGAAAATTAGAGTGGAAAGAAGTTTCAGTGGGAGACTGCAAGTAAGGAGTGTTAATGCTGCACTTAACTGAGACTCATTGTGCAGATCCTGGCATTACAGACAGGTATGTTTGGACAGAGATTTGCATCTGTATTTCAGAGTAATTTCTTATTTCACCTTGCTTGGGGTAACTGCTAGTCCCTATTGGAAGAGGCTGCACTACTTGTTTCTGTTACCACTCTGCTTGTTTGCCTTGCCTGTCCCTCTTTGCATAAACTCTAGTGATGGTGTGGCAGCAGGAAGGAGAAAGATTGGTTCAGCAAGCTGGTCTGATGGAAAGCTGTCCTCCTCAGAATTAAACAGAAGCAGAGTCTTCTGTCATGCAGGGAAACTGAGTCATATGATGATTGCATGGTGTCCACATCCTGTGTGAGGGAGAGGCTGGAAATCTACTGCGGCTTGAGGGAGGAAAATGTGGGAGTAGAACCCTCCCTTTGGTGGTAACCTACAGTTACACTGGGTTGATTAAAGTAGGAGGTCTTTTGACACTTTTGAGGCAACTGAACATATGAGACAGGTCAGTATGAACTCACCCACATTTCGTGGTGCACATACAGCTCTGGGTGTCTGCAGTAAGGACTTTTTGGAAACGAGTTTTCTAGAAAAATGTTTGAGGTGGAATTAGCTTTTGGTTTGTGTGTTATTATGTATAAAAAGAAAAACCAGGAATTTGATAAATTATTTACAAAACCAGCAGTCCAATGGGTGATTACTTTGCTTTTTTAAAAATGCACTAATGGACTACACCTGTTGCTAAATGGCTGCTATAAAACTCCCCTGGTCTCTGTCAGGGTGAAGCTTTCACCTGTATAGGACTGGTATGAAGCTTTGAGAAGTGAAGCTGTGTTCTTTCACTCAGCTTGTATGCCTGCCAGAATCCAGACCTTCAGCTGCTTTTCCCTGCTCCCTTCATAAGATCCATTGTCTCACACACAGAGTGTTACAGCTATGAGCTTTAGCAGCACAGAT
The DNA here is from genome assembly GCA_013400775.1 of Chaetops frenatus. Classification (NCBI taxonomy): domain Eukaryota; kingdom Metazoa; phylum Chordata; class Aves; order Passeriformes; family Picathartidae; genus Chaetops; species Chaetops frenatus. Next base: position 294,477 of record VZTR01031752.1, on the reverse strand, counting down.
CTGTAGCTGTCACCAGCATCTGTTTTTTAAATCCTTTTCTGTATTCTCACATTTTTGTCATGTAAGTAAGTGACTTATTTTAAAATTACAACTGACTCAGTATTTCACATTATTTGGGGACACAAGCATCATGATTCAGGAGAGGCCTGATAGAAGGACCTTGCTCACACTGAGGATTTCTTTCTGATAATGGACAGTTTGTGATGCTCCCCATAACAGCAAGGGTTGGGGAACTGCTCCACTTTGAGGCTTTTGAGTTCTATCAAAAATACTTCTTTGTGGTTACTGCTTAAATCCTGTAAACACTTGTTACACAAACGTGGCCCTCCTTCTGTCTTGAGCCTTTTGATTTTTCCCCTTCTTGTAGGGATACACTAACAATGCTTTTGTTATGTATGAGGAGGTAATATTTCTCAATAAAACCAGCTGTGTATACTCCTTAGATTCCTAATCCTCTCCTTCAAATGCTCAAGACTCATCTAATGGTCTTCATATTATGGCTGTTCCCTTAAACTTTTATTTTTTTAAAGTGGTCCTGGTTATTTTCATACTTTAGCATAGTTCTGTTTAATTTTTGTGATTCATTTTGGTTAGTGAGAAATGCTTGCATTTCTTCTGCTTTGCTGCAAATGCTAATTTCTCTGAAGCAAAAGTATGTCCTTTTCCCCATTTAATTGTGGGACTTCCTGACCCTATGCTAAACAACCCTTCTTTCTCTCCAAAGCTGGGATCTCCTCAGCAAGAGCTGAACACTGGCAGTTTTAGGGTTTGATATTTTTTCTGCCTGTTTTGTGATGGGTTTGTTTCTTTGTGGATTTAGGGGAGGGAAGTTGATTGGTTTGTTTTTATTTTTTGCCCAATGTTGATTAAACAACTGGATTACTTTGGTGATGAGAAGTGTAGTGAAATATAATGAAGTGCAGTGTATCTGTTATTCTAATGTAAGTTTTAGTGCTGTTTAAATTCTGAGTAGCTGTATGACTTCTGCTGACATGCTGTACTGTCTGTGAAGAAAATCAAGAGTGTTTGAAGTCCAGAAGACAAGCTGAAAGTGTAATGCTTCCCAATTAAAAATAATTTTATATGTGGAGAGTGAACTAAATATTGCTTTTCTTTTCCTTATGATAGCCCTGATTCCTTTTTAAAGTAACTTTTTAATTAATTTCAGTTGGAACTTGTAGCATGACTGTTTCATGGGCATTCTTAATGGTACTTTGATTCCTTCTTGTACAGTATTATAACTATACTTTTTTTTCTGGCTCTGTATTGCCTGTTTGCCCTTCAGGCTACACAGATTATAAAATGAGATTTCTCTGCGTCTGGCCACTGATCTACAGTCTCTTTTCTGTCCTCTAATCTGCTGTTCTTTAGTACTTTGATTCCTTATGTTCTTGGGTGGCCTTTCTTATCCCTCTCTTTTGGATTTAGTGTTTTCTCTAGTTTTTCTGAGGCAGCTTTCTCAATGTTCATTGTCTGTTTGGCATCAGCATGATCTGTAGCTTCGCTCTTTCTTCCTTTCATCCTTCACAAGATCTCTGCTGCATATGGTGGCCACCTTTCTTTTAAACTGCTTTAGCAAAAGCTCTTTCAAAAACTTAAGCAATCTCCAATCTACCTTCTTGCCCATTCTTATCTTCACTGTTCCCTCCCCACTATGCTCCTAGTTTGAGATCTGTCAACTCTGCATGACTAAATCAGTGTAAATAGGCTTGGCAAACAGTTTTGGGTTCTTATATGTTGGCTCTCTCTGGGTCCTCAGATTTTTTCCCCTCCCTCTCTCTGCTAGAAAACCTGCTCTTTTCTCTCTCTCGGCACCATCTCTTGAGCACTGTCGCTTTCTCTCCTTTTTCTGTCTTTGTCTGTTGTCTCCAGGGCCTCCACTGTCACATCATACAGTTCTTCCATCATATCTGGCATTTTTGACCTGATCTTCCTCTCTAGCTTGCCTGCATTTTCTCATTAGTTACAGGCGTCCCCTGATTCTGTCAGACTTTTTAAAAAAAGTTATTTCCTACAGCTTTTCTAGTTTTTTTTTTTTCCCTGTGACTTTTAAAAGTGTCCTCTAACAACTAAAGCAAACTGTTGGGGATTTTGTGTTACCTTGCTTGCTTTCTTCCTTTTTTTGTTTTGCATATTGGCTTGCTGGAGCCATTCTGAAAAACCTTCAGACCATCCCATTTGTAGTGCTTAACACAGTGCCATCTGGATTTCTACTGCTACTGAAGAAGGCTGAGGTAGTGTGTTAGCCTGCCTTTGTGCATTGAGAGTTAACATGTTAAAACTATCTTCTGGCCATCATGGTGCAATTTTTAGGTCTTTTAATATGGTTTGTATTTGGGATGTTTCACTAACTGTTTATGTTGTCAGCGTAGTGCCTTGAGCTTTCGGTTGCACAGCTTTAGCAATCTTCACTTACTGACATTCTCTTTCCTAGGACCAAGTTTCCCAGGAGATTTTCCTCATGTGACACAATCTTCTGTAAACTAGAGCACTGAAATCTCTTAGCAGAATTAGTTCATCAGGCTTTAGTACGGGGTGACCTCACTGTGAAACAGCCTCTAAATACATTTTATGTGTCCAGATTGTCTGGGTAATTCCATTAGTATCATTCTCATGGTAGATGAGCAGGTAGATTGTCTTATTATCACGGTGCCTGAATTAAATTCAGGCTAATTTTGTAGATGGTAAACTCTGCTGCTAATATGGGTTCCATGTAATTCTTCACTTCCATAAACTTCTCTCTATTTTTAATGGGAACTTTTAAAAGAAAAATACAGTTATCTTTCTCCTTGTTAGCAGCTTCATTTTTGAAGTAATACACACAAAATAAATATAAATATAGGTGATGTACTTGGTATACTGTCATAAAAATAGGAGAGCTGTTTCTTTTTATTTGTCAAAAAATATCTTTGAGTTAATATATCACTCTTTTGATGATGCCACCTGTATTAGGACAGTTAAGATTGACAAGGATGGGCATAGTATAAACTCCTGTATAGTAAGACTGAGCAATTAATAATTTTTCATAATAGAAAAGAAAAGCAGACAATATTTGCATTGTTTTATCAAGTTTTCTTTTGCAATACACAGAACTTGTGTTGCCTGAAATCAAGTGGACCCTAAAAAACTAAAAGTAGTATTTTGTATTTTAAACTATGTGAAAGTGTGACCTTGGATGGGGGATATTGGGATAATTATAACACCTTTGATTTTTTTAAAGTTTTTTTTTTTAAACTTGAGATGTTGGCTGTATCAAGGTGAAAGAGGATGTTGGTTCCATTGCCAGTTATGCCCCAAGGGTGTTTCATGACTGTGGATTTCTTTGCCTTCTTACAGTTCCAGCCATGTCAGGTAAGCAGTACAATTCCAGAAACTTAGTTTCTAAATTTTCTGTGAAGATACAAATTTTACCAATACCCACTGTGTTTTGCTCTTGTTGGTTACGTTGCCTTCATCCTTTCATACAAAGCAACAAGTGGAAACATGGTAAAGTGAAATGTGCTTTTGTGAATCTCATTTGTTCCTTCTCAGGATTTTCACAAAGCTTTTTAATGCTGAAGCTCCCTGACAGAAAGATTTCATTATGTTACCAGGAAGTAGTCACATCCTCTCCACTTGCCCAGAAAACCCCCTGCTCTTAGAAAAAACTGTAGGAGGTAGACTATTTCCAGTAAAATCCTTGAAGTTTAGCAGTTGAGTGTTGTGGAATGCAGGATCTTAGAATGGTAACTTTAATTTACAGGCTTGGCTAATGAGTTTTTGTAACAATATTTGCTTTAAAGGGTAAAAAAAACCCCAAACACATGAGTTTGGGGAACCAAGAAGGTTGCTTTATCAAATCATAAGGATCAGCCTACGTTCCTGACCAGCAGAGTTCAGCACTTCTGGAGCTACATGCTCATGCTGAGGGAGGCAAAATTTTTGAATCCCTCTGGTCAGGCTGGCTGTGCCTTATGTTCCTTCTCCCAAGACACCAGAGTGTTCCCAGTGGATGCCCCCTGCCCAAAGAAGGGTTGGGTTGCAGTGCATCTTCTGGGTTGCAGAAGATGCACTGCATGGTCTGCTATATAGACCATGGAAATTCTCTTGTGAAATCTGGCACACTGTATTGGTTACTTAATTCTTCAAGCAGAGATTTCTTGACTCTGTTGAGAAGAGAAAGCTTTTACAGGCTGTACTGGCAAGTGAGTATGAGGAGAAAGTAAGACAATCTCCTTGGTGTTCTTTTGTGAGGGGAGAGTGTATTCATCTAAATAGCTTGTTCACTAATTGCTTGTGTTAATTTCTCAGAAGTTGCTGTCTACAGCAGGTATATTCATTGCTGTCACAAACAGAACAGTTTTTTAATACGAGAATAATTCTATTAATTTACCAAAAGAAATAAAAAGAGGAAATAAATAGTTTAGCTGTCTATTGTCACATGCAAAATCCTTGATTTGTTAAAAGGACCACGTAGAGAGGAAGCATTTTGTTTTAATCTCTCTGAGTTCTGTTAAGCAGCAAAGAACCACTACTTTTGTGGTGCAGAAGTCCACAGATCTGGCTCTGTGGTGAGTATCTCCTGTGGAGATCTTGCTCAAGGTTGGATAAGTTCATACACTGAATCAGTAGGACCCAATTATTAGCTCTTTTTCCCCCACCATCCCAAAGTGTGTGTGTGTGCACGTGCTCACCACAGCAGCCACAGTAACCAGTTGTACACATGCTCCTGGCTGAGACAAGTGCTGAAGCTTTTTAATTTAGAGAGCTCTATTACTTGTGGGGATTATGGTTTACATTTAAAATATCATCAGCTTTCACTGTAATGTGGAATATGCAGCTGCTACTCCATTTTCAAATGAGGTATTTTCAGCAGTAATTTTTGCTTTAGCAGGTATTCAAACATCCATGAAACCCCCCAAACAAATAAACTCCTCCTCCCCCAGGGTAAACACATAGGTCATAGGCATAGCCATTGTCTTGTTCCTTTTCCATTTCACCTAATTATTTGACAGTACAGTCTCAAGTGTTTCTCTGAATTGATTTCTATCCATGCTGGATACCTTTTGAACAAACCTTCCTTAAAGTTCCAAAACATTTCTTCAGAAGAACATTTACTAACTATTACATAAACTCTAAAATTTTTTATTCTTTATGCTGAGTGTCTGCTTTGAGCTTGGCTTAGTTTTTGATCTTTTACCTTTCTTCGTCCTCTTTGCTTAAGATTTTACACTGTGGTTTTTATCTGTACTTCTGGTATTCTATGATCTCTGATTGTTTTATGTTTTCAGGACTCTAGAAGTTTTTTAATATTTCTTTAAGATCAGCTTTATTCTCACTGCCATCTGTCCATATGCTTTTTTCTTAGTTTTAAAGAATTATGTGTTTCAAGGTAGAACTTTCTTTGCAGCATTTTCTTTTTGCCAATTAGTAAAAAGAAATTTGTGAGGTATTTATGTCCTCAGCATTTAAGATCATGGCTGTGCGACAAGTGGGTAAAGAACAAAGTCTGGATTGAAAAAACAACAAACAAAACCAAACCTAAATAATATCATCCTCTATAAATACAGCCTTCTAAAATGAGAACTGATTTTCTGAGAAGAACCTTGAACATTTTTTAAAAAATATGTTTCATTTATATTTCAGGAAAAAACCGAACTAACATTTAACTGGACTCTACCATTTTGAACTAAGCAGGTAGAGGTTGCATGAGTTTTGGAGGGGATAGATGTGGTACCAGATTTGAGATGTCATGATTTTGACTCCTGAGATGTTACTTTTCCTTGTGCTGTCTGAACTTCCTTTAGGCTATAAGTGATGGAACTGGCTGTTGGAACTCTGGGCATCTCTGTGTACAGGAAGGCTCTTGTGTGGCAGGAATGGCAAGAGAGGCTGCTGGGCTAAGGTGGCTTCAGTCACTTTATGCTTTAAGAGAATGGAATAATGCAGCTGTGTGAGCCCATACACAGCCTGTCCTTCATCCATGACAGAAGCAGCTGAGCTTCAGCTATAAAGTAAATGACCTTGATACTGCTGCCTAATTGGCCTGTGAAGTAGACAGGGCAGGTTTTATAGAGCTGGCTTGCTTAAGTGATGGTTAAAAAGCTGTGGGATTTGCCTAGTAGTAAGCATGCCTAGAAATGCAGAAGTAGTTATTTATATTTTTCCTCAACTTTTGAAGCAGCAGGCTGTCTCTGTTAAAGGTTTTCATTTAATACTAGCCAAAATTGAAAGTTTTACATCTTTCGTTTTACAGAAGAATGTAAATTTATTAACATTTGGGAGCTACACAAATAAATGCTGCTGATTATTGCTTATGTTTGTTTTCTAGAAATCAGAAGTTCCTCCTGGGGATAGATCCAGGAAATGTCAAGTACCAGGTTTCTGTTCAAACAACTGTTCTGTAGTGTTCAAAGTGGTGTAGGTAATATGGTCAAGACCAATCTTTTGTTCTTTGGTTTATGTGTGCAAAGGCATTCCTTAGCTCCCCAGGCAATCTGCATGTGTTCTTTATTCTTCAGAAACCCAATTTGCACCAATGCTGTGGATTCATACCCAGATAATTCTCCCCAAAACAGGAAGCCATTACTTTGCATTCCTCACCTGAGGAAAATAGCATGCTATTGCCATTGAATTTTCTGCTGAAGATCTTCTCAGGTTTTTTCAGGCTGTGGCTGACATGGCCAACCCTGGGCTTTCTGCTGACAGGTGCCAACGCGTACTCAAATATTGATTTCCCAACTAGAGAGAGGTGCTGGACCTCCAAGTTAAAACACTATTTATATACTCATGGTTACACTTCAAATTGAACCTGGGAATAGTCACCAGTACAACCTGAGGTATGGTACAAATGCTTTCTGTATGCAAGCATTAAGACTGAAATCAGTATCTGTCATAAAGGAGGTGATGATTTGAGGAATTCCTGTTGAATTCCTGTTACTTTTCCTTTTTCCTTCTTTTTAATACAGTTTAAGTTAATGGGTTTCAAATAGAGAAAATACAGGACTTGAAGAGGTCTTTTTGGTTTGCTTTTATTTACTTATTTTACTCATAAAATGAACCTAGTCCAACATCCAGTTGAGTCTACTTGGGTCTAGGTGGCACTGAGCTTCAGTCAGCTTCAATCTTAGAAGAGGGCACTGAGCCCAACTGAAATTATTCTTTGCACAAAGAGGAACTTTGTCTCAGCACAGATTCTATAATGTCATAGAGGAGTGCCCATTATGTAATTTCTGAACCTACAATGTCATTCAGGGTATTCAGAAGACACTGACACAGAGAAGTTCACTTTGACAGGACATCTAAATCCTGAAAATGGATGCTCACTGGTGTTTCCTGCAAAAATAAATTACAAAGAGAGATAGCACAGTTTTCTCTGAATACCACTTAGAAGCCTGTTAGGAGTTGTCCAGAACTAGGTGTAAGTGCTATTTATTTTTCTCTTGTTTCAAGTGTATCAAATATTTAATCCTAAAGCCTTGCTGAGCTATATAATTATTTTAACTAGTCTATGAAATACAAGTGAAAATCTTAGCAAACTCTCTTCAGCCCTTCCAGCTCACCCACACTGACCAGTCTGGCATTGCTCCAAGACCATCTACAATTCATAAACTTTAAGAAACATTAAATACATTGATCACGTTAACCAAGAGAATAAAAGTTGCTGCCTTCTACCATTAGGTTCAGAAAAGGCAATCAATAGGGTTCTTTGGGACCATCATTTTGTAGTAGTGGAGAAATTTAATTTCAGACATAATTTTATAACCTCTGCACAACTGTTGTACAATTTTCCATATGCTTTATTTGAATGCCACCCATCAGAAGCTGCCCAAGGCAAGGATGTCTGTCCTTTGCCTTTGACTTCTTCCTTTCCTTCCTCTGCTCAATACACTTGCAGTAGCTGATACTCAGGGTACACCAACCATAGTGTGGAGCAGAGTTCCTACCACAGCTGCAGCCCTCATGAAAACACAGCTGAAACTACTTGATTAAAATCCTCCTTGCCCCCAAGGAGCTCTGCTGATCAGAGCTATGTTTTCATTAAGGGAAATTCTGCCTCGATGTCAGATGTGAGGACGTGTGGTTGGGATCACAAACTCACATTGCTCCAACAGAGGGACCAGGGCCTGAGTCTGTTGGTTACTCTTGTGTTGTTACATCAAGGATGGGATAAGGAAGAGTGGCTACAGCTAAGGGCAACAACACTTTCACCTGGTTTCAGCATTCATTAAGGACCTAAGAACATACACATGGGTTACAAGTTCAGCCCAAAGGTCCTGCCTCTTCCACGAGTGAGTGTGCAGCAGTAGATGCTTGGGGGAGATATTAAGGTGTTGTGTGTGTGCCCTTTTTTTTGTCTTCCCACAGTTTGCATTTCACAGATTATGGTACATTATGCCAAGCTAATATTTTAAAGCCTACTGAATTTTAAGTGGTTATGTTGTATACATCACCAAAGAAAAGAGGACACCAGAGGGTACCATTTCCAGTGCTGCAGTTTTACAGGTCAGTGATTCCTTCTGGAAAGATTGAAGTGCCTCGATATACAATTCTTGCTCAATTTAACCAGGTTAACAGTATTATACTTGCAGTCTCTTTTAGATGACTTCATGATCCTCTGTAATGGCATCTCTTTTTTTAAAACATATTTCAGCACACTGGTAAATGTTGATGATGGTCCTTGAAAAGCTGTCATAATTACCTGCAGCATTCTGCTGTGTGCATAGGGATTGCAAATCAGCTTGAGGTTAAGATATGGTTTTCATTTCTTTTAGATCCTCTATGTTTAGTGAAGGTGTTTTTGGAGAAAGTGATTTAGAGAATAAGCTGGTCACTGTCTGGCTGTCTCTGTGTTACTTTATGTGGGAAGCCAGTCTCTGTCTCTCCTTTTTTTGTATGCATTCCTGTTCAACACCTTAAGCCCTGAGCAGCACTTTTGCCCTGTGTGCTAACCTGATGCAAAGAAAACACAGTTGTAAATTTACAGGGCAGCTGTGATTCTGTTATACCTCTGAGGATAAGTTTTAAAGGGCTAAATATCTGTCTGTGAATTAAGAGAACAGGACATGGGCTGTGTTTCTAGATCCAGCTGGGATGTTTTGTGAGTTTATTGTCTGTAGCAACAAAAACCATAGAAAGTCGTAGGTGAAGCTAGAATGAACAAGAACCTGTTGGCAGCAATCTAGAGAATCAATAATACTGGTGACAGTTTTGTCAACTGTAGGGTGCCTATATGTGTATCCTGCTTTACTAAATAGTCAATCTATTGACTGCCACTTTAGGCTTGCTCTGTATTCAAGGCACCATGCTTGGGCCTAGGATATAATTGGTGTCTGGGATTTGGTGAATATGGGGGAAATATACTGATTAGGATTTTCTCTTCCTTTCATAAGAAGGGTAAAGGAAGCATTTTTTTCACTGTGTTGAACACTTGCTCTGAAATGTGTTTAACTTCTTGTTAGATAAAATATGTACTCTTTAATCCTAACACAATGATTCCTGACTGTTTCAAGACTACCAAATAAAAGCATATTTATTAAAAAAAGATAAATAGACAAATCTAGCTCTAAATACTAATGTATATTTATACTTCAGGATTGTCTTCTTTCAGTTTACTACTAGATGCATACACTTTGAAATTTCTACACTGTTCAGGATTGTCTTAGACGAGACTGTGTTACTTGAGTGACTCATAACATGGAGAAAACATGCAGATTTTCTCTGCTGGTGGGAGAATAGGGAGAAGGAATAAAAATGGCATGGAAACTGACTTAATGTAAGTTTTTTTCTTTATTTTTTTCCTGTATTCCCTGTAACCAAGTTTTAAAAAAAAAAATCCAATGAGATTTAAAATAGGTTTATTTCTTTTATGATTTCTTTATGAAGTAAAGAATTCCTGTAAGACTTGTCACAGATGATCCTTTTGCTTTTGTATTAGAATTTGAGGGGGTGTGGAGCAAAGTGTGAAAGCTGGAAAATTAAAGAATTGGTGCCAGCATGAGCATAATAAAATGAAGACTGAATATACCAAAGGGAATAAGAGATTCAAAAATCTGAATTTTGTGGATTTCTTTGACTTGTATCTGTGCATAAAATATCTAAGAATATCTTTGGGTAATATTTGAGACAGAGATATTTGTTAAAGTCTTAAATTTGAAAGTGTATCACCTGTAAATCAAGCAGGAAAACCAAGGAAGAATAGTCTTAACATACTTTAAAAGTTTTCAGTTATGAATCAAATCGACAGAAAAAGTTAAAACCTGTCAGGCCTTCTTTATAGACATCCTAGAGCATTGGAAATGTCTCTGTGGACATTTTCCAGAATTCATTCAATAATCTTGTATGAGCTTCCATGTTTCTCAGGTAATCTTATAACTAACTCTAAATGAGAAATATTCAGACCTCATATTTTTGTACAGTCTGTATGGACTATATATTAGTTTGAATGTGAAGAACTCAAAGTAAAAGTCACAAATGGAAAGAAAGTGATATAAAACTCATTGACAAGTTTTTGTAAGAACCATGGCAGTTCAATTTGTGGGTCACTGTCTAGTCTTTACCCCTCCTTTTTTTCTTCTCTGTCATGTTTTTGGCAATTCCCCAGTTGTCTGTTATTGTCCTAGATCTTTCATGCCTTTTCTTTATAACTTTTGACTCAACTCTTCTTGCTGAAGGCAGAGTTAACTCATACTCTAAATTGTTCTGAATGGATTTTTGAAGACTTTAGGATTTTTGAGATAATAAGAATATTTCCTCGGACTTCTCCAGTGGTACTGTTATATCTCTGAGATACTTCTGCAAGTACCACATGCTTAAGCAAAGAAAGCTCTTTAAAAATGGCTTTTTTAATGAAAGAAGTTGGTAAGTACTGGATATGTATGCATCTTAATTTTTTTATTACCTGGTTATAAATCTGGAATGAATGGTGAATGAAGCACTTCAGAAGTTTGTATGGCTCAATAAAGTAAAATCAATATTTCTTCCAAGGCATAGTAAACGCAGTGATGGACATCAGTTTTGTGTTTGAACAGAGTTTACACCTGTTAGTGTATTTGAATAATGAGTTAAATGGTTTTTAAATTATAGAGAGTGAGGGCATATCCTTTACATAATTACTTTAAATGCTTTTTTATAGCTTCAGGTTTTATGTTGGTAATCACATTACTACCTGACAGTCTGCATGCTGTAATCCTGCCTCTTTGATGACTTTCACCTTGTTGAAGGGGGTATTCATTTGATGTCTCTTTAATTGGAAAAGATAACTTCAGTAAAGAACAGTCCTCTAGTAATTCTGAAGTAGTTTGAATGATGTGCTAACATTCTATAAGCAATGGATGTTTTCTTGAAATAACTTATTGAGTTTCAGGGGTTTTTGCAAAGTAGGAGTTTTAATAAAATGTTAAGCAATATTTGGGCTAGTTTTCACAATATATAATTTTTAGACTTAATGATAGTGCCATAAGGAAGGGGATAGACTGTAATTTTCTGAAATGAAAATAATTAATTAAAAGATGCTAGATGGGCACATCTATCTTTTCCTTTGTACTCATTAAAATCCTTATGTAATAAGTAAATATATGAATGCTGCTTTTGTTGTATTGATGAAAATGATCCAGTTCAGTCTTTCAAAATGTCATAGGGCCTTGGAAAATCCTGCAGCTAACCTGGATCACTATTTCTGCAGATTGTCTTATTCCAAGGAACCTTAGACCCCTTGGCTTCAGCTCTGTAAATCTGGTTTTGTTTTCCCGTGGTCGCTGAGCAAGCCCCATGCCCAGACACAGCCTGCTCTTGCCCTCTCCTGGCTGCAGGATATGGTAATTTGGCTCCGGGGAGCTGTGCTGGGAGAGGCACTGAGCATCCTCCCGGCCTTGCTGTGGTTTTCCCTTAGCAGTGGGCAGGCAGTGCTGCTTTTCATAGCTGAGTGACAGTCCTGTTAGAAGGTCTAAAGGAGCTACAAAAGCTCTTCCAGCTATTAGCTCTGAAAAGCAGTTCAGATAATGGGCATTATACACCATTTCCAGCTTTGCTTTTTTCCCTCCTTAATCCAAGCGAGAGGTGAAAGGCAGCACATTTTAAGAACCAGAGAAACCTTTTATTTGTTAGGATAGATGCCACATGAAGTTTGGAGTAGTCAGATGGGCTCTCACAGGTGACCTCTGGCAAGCTGAGCTGGTTGGTGTCTCACCCTCCTGTTGGTGGCTTGTCCCTCTGGAGCAGGGTGCCAGGTCAGCATGTGTGCCCATGCCTCTGGCACCTCGCTCACAGCTTGGTGCATTACTGGGTCAGCACGGTCCCTGAGTGGTGACTGAGCCCCTGTGACATACAGCAGCACCACCTTTGTGCTCCTGGAAGAGATCTGAGCTTTCCAGAAATGTGTATATTTATCTCTTCAGAAAGATCCGTGCTTTTAACATCTATCTCAGCTATTGCAAAAGGTTTCTTCAGCTATATTAGTTATATGCAGTGACAGTGACTGTAAATTATTATCTCTGTACAATTAAAGGTGATGTGTTTTGTGCTGTACAGAGCGTGGTTTTTCTTTTCCTTTTATACTGGCTCTTTGTCCCATGCTTGCTGGGCTGATGTGTATGTTTACAATTACATACATCAGTGTGTTACCAGCAGCTTATTTAAGAAGATGGGGGGGACCTTGACTGACTATCCTCTAATCAACCCTGGTCAGTAATTTAAATATTTTCCATTAAAGTGAGCAGATTTTGGGCAAATTTGCTCTACTTTTCTTCCTTCCAAGTAGCCCTGCTGTTAGGTTTGGAAAGTCCTATACTGTAAAGTTGGCACCCTGGAAAAATAAAGACAAAAACCACAAGAAGAAGTTCAAAAGATATACAGACTAAGAATGAAGTTTTCAAGCTACGTTCCAAGGCAAGGACTTTTCATCTTTATACCTTTGAATTGTGAATCAAGGCAGTAAAAGTTACTACTAGGTTAAAGTTTAAATGGCATAGAAAAGGTAGAAAAAAGATTAAACATATTCTGTCTGGACAGTGGAACAAAGACTTTGAATCCTTATCTATGCACCTGTCTATTGAGTATCTAAGTTCCAGGAGTCCCACAGAGGACATGCAATGAGCACTCTTATTGTTCGTATTAAGAACTGAAGTAATTGAAAGGAAAAGTAAGGTAAGGAGAATCAGAAATCAGATGTGACTGCCTGTATGGTTAAAAAATAATTTAAAGGGAAAGTGACTATCAAGCAGTTCATATTATGGAAATCTGACCATTGAAGATAGAATAAAAAAAAAATCTATTATTCTTTGAAAGAGTTTTTCCTCTCTAAGTGAGACTTAAATATCATTTGAAAACCAGTAATTTTCACAAAGTGCCTTACTGGCCACTTGTAAAGGAGCAATTCAAATGCATGTTTTTTTTAGTCTTTGAATTTGTCTGATGGCTGGTTCTGAGCCATGGAGATTTTTTATTTTGTTTTTAATTTTTTCCCTATAGAGATGTTTATTTTGTGGCTTTTTTAAAGTTTGAAAATTATGCTGGTATAAGTAAGCATATTAAAATGACACACTCTATTTGCTTTGGCTTCTTGTTGAATATAGACAGCTAATTCAAATTTGATGTGCCACCTCTGTTTTTCTAAGAGGGTAGTAATGCTAATAACAATTTTAATGTTTTATAACTCTGAGTTATTACACTGTGTTATCTGCCCAAATCTTGGGTTGGGGGTTTTTTTGAGCATTTCTTTCAGTTCATTAAATTGGTAATTGCACTGTATTATATGGAAGATGGTTTACCAGCTTATTCAATTTAAAAACTATATAAAAATCTCTTAATTAGATAGAACAAAATAAGTTTTATTTTAAATTGTATTTCATGCAGAATTTATAAATTATCAATTAGCACTATAGCTTCTGTTTCATTATGTTGTTGGCTTGGTGGAGGGAGAAGGATAGTGGATAGTTACTGTCTGGTGAAAAAGAGAACTTACCAAAGATAATGGAAAATGCTTTTAAAAAGAGATTTTAATGTGTAGCCTTTATTTAATACAAATAATTTGTGCTCTCTAGAAGTTCATCAACTTCCAAAATTGCCTATTTCTATGGTGCTTACTATGATTTATGGTATGTTCAGGAATATATTGCGTCTAGGATTGATATGAAATATTGCAGGTTCTGTCATTATCAGATGGTATGATTTTATTTGTTAAGTATCTCCAATGCACAAGGCAATTTTCTGTTCAGCTTTAATATGTCTATAACAATGGTATTTCCTTTTTAACTTGAGACCCACTCTCAAGCTGAATTCTGGCTTTAGCATCCATATTTCTGACTGAGGTTGTCAGTCTGATGGCCCAGTTACCTCAACTTAAACTAAAACCTTGTCATGTGTTTAAGATTTTGAGCAGGAATCACTGCTGATGAGCTGATTGTGTACAGAAATGTTGTATGCTGCAGCTGTGCTCCATTTGCTGCCCATCCTAGGACCACCAGGACAAAAATGCAACTGAGTGTGACAGGCTTTTCCTGGCATATATTATCTGGATACTGGAAATCTAGGCTGAATTTGAAATACAAAATGACTTTGCTTTTCCTTCTGAAAAAACACACATGTGAGAATCCCTGATACATGGAGGCTGCTTTGTTTGGGGTTGTGGTGCTTTGCAGGGAGCTGTGGAAGCTCTGGGGGCCCCAGGGTGATAACACCAAGAGAACATGGAGGGGCTATTAATGGTCTGGAAACCTTAACAGTGAGAAGAGGATAAAAAGAAACTGATGCAAAGAGCTGTGGGCTATCTGTCAGATGCACAGGATGAAGATTACAGTTACATGATCCTTGTGAGGTTTTCCTCTTAAAAATTCTTTGAATTATATTGATCCACTGGAGTGATTTGAGGCTAGTAGGGTGCTTTGCATCATGTTACTGAAGTGATTTTTATGTCATTCTGAATATCCTAAAATGTGCACTACATCACTGTAAACATTTTTAAATGGAAAAAAAAAGCTTCAGAATTCAGAATTTGCAGTATTTAATGTTTTTGAAGTTAAATATTCACTTGTAATCACAATATTAAACTTCTTGGTTCTCCAGCCAAGGAGCACATGTATCATGATTACAGAGAAATAAAATAAAAAGTTATTTTTCATACATGTTTCTACATAAGCCATTTGCATGTGACAGAAAAGTGGATTTCCACTAAAAACAAGCTTCAGAAGAAGTAAAAATGTTATTTGAATGTTGCTGATGTGAGCAAATTACTTAATTTGTTCTGTGTAAGTTTCTATTTTTGTTTAAAAATGTTTTTTTTCTGATTGAATAATCTTACATAAAATATCTTTTTGTCTCAAGTTTTCAGTATAGGCCCATTTATATTATAGATGTAATGCAGCTGACTTGACAAATATTTCACTTAATACACACACAATATGTATAAACTAGAGATGGAGAAGTCTGAATAGATGTTTTACCCAGCCAGTTGAAAGGGTTTTTTTTCTGTAGCATATCTTACATGCTGCTCTGCTGTAACCTTGCCAGATTTTAGAAGATGAGCAGTTATCTGGAATGTCCCTTTAGGCAAGATGTCCTGTGCAAAGAATTTATATGATGCTGAAGACAAAATTGAAGAGTACTCTACTGATAAACAGTGCTAAGAACAGTGTTAGGAGTCAGTGGGTAGCTGGAGTGCTGACTTTGGAGGATATATGAAACTCTTTAACATGTGTAGTAACTATATATTTGAGGCTGCTTCATATACAGAAGGGGTGTTACACCTCCTCACAGGCCTGGCTTGTTCGTCAGCTTGGGAAATTACATTCTTATCAAAATTCCACATGAAATCCAGTTGGGATAAAATATTAATCTCTCCTTGTCCTAAACAGTTCATGTTACTATAAAGCTGCTGTGTTTCAGATCCAAAATACTTGCATTGCATTAAGTTATTAGATTATTATTTTGTGTGCTATTCAATATTTCTGAATGAAAAGTGTTTGCTTGTATCTCCTTCCTTGCCTCAATTAGTCAAAAATGATGAAATTCAGAGTATTTTCAAACTTGAGACTTCACAATGGGTTACAGAGGAGTGGGTATGTATTTTAAACAGAGATGGACATGTTTGCCATAATTAGAAAGATAAGTGGGGTTATGCCCATTTGTGAAATGTAGTATGCCACATCCTGCTTTAAGAAAGGTTGTGTATGCCTCGTCTTTTTAGCCTGAATTTCTTTCATAAAGTAAATTGGAGCTAGCAGATGAGGTTGTTGTCCTCTGGTGACTTTGATATGTCTCCTGAGCAGAGTAGTTTTGCCCTATGTACCATAATGAACAGAGTGTAATTAACCATTGGAACATCTTGCCCCAGTAGGTTCTCTGTCACTTGAAGTCTTGATTTAAACACTGTAATTTTCTTGAGAGACATGTTCTAATGCACCTAAGATCTACAGAGCTCAGGAGAGGTGCTAGTGAGTGGAAGTCTACATGCTATTTAACCTAAGACCTCAGAATAAACAGTCCAGATGCCCTTTTTTTAGCTTTAGAAACCACATGAACACATTTATGGCTATATCAAGATAACATCCCATGGGCTAATCTGTTCCACTCAAATAACATGTCACTAAAATGGTATTTTCTTAGCAGGTGTTACAAAGCAAGGTGCTGGGTTCTTTGCAGATTAATGATCAGAGGCTTTCATTAGGCTTTATCTCATCAGTTGTCTTCCTGGACTTCTGTTTCCAGTGGACTTCTTGCTTCCTTCTTTAAAATCATCTCTGCCTCTTCTTTCACAACTATGATCTTTCTGCAGACAAAAAAACCCAAACCAAAAAAACACCACCCAATAAAACAAACCTTACTTGCTTCTGACTAGCATAGCTTAGACTTGGTAAAAGATGTTCTATTATTTATTAGTCTTGCCAGCTTGGCAAGATTTGAATTTTTATGACTTAGCAAGCTATTTTTGGATCAGCTTGATACATGGGTGGATTTGTCATCTTTCTAACTCTTCTTCTTTTACATGAGCAGAGTACTCTGGGGTGACATACTCTGTGTGTCTGCATCATCAAAACAGAGCAGAGATCACTGATGGCCTCTTCTAAAGGTACCAGGTTGGGCTCAGTTGGTGACACAGCTATGGTCTTGTTCCTGCAGTAGGAGGCTGTAGGTAAAACTTTCAGTTCACCAGAAGAAATTCATCACCAAAGCTGGCCCCTTTGTATCATATGTCATATCTATGTACAAAACCCACCTCATAATACATAATTAGAATTTGCTACTTTGCAAAATAAGTGATGAGAGGAGCTTACCTGAATGGATTTATTTAGGTTAAATTGTGCCATGGGAGTGGTTGGAAATTATGAGTTATTTGAAAGCAAAGAATATTTACATTATAGGGAAGCAAGATTTGCAATTAGTTAATCAATTGCGTATGTAAAATAGAGGTTTGTAATTTATGTGAGGGGAACTTGGTGTCAAATAAGATCACGGGGTTTTGTTGTAGATTTTTAGCATCTGTTTTAGGGATTGTACACAAAATTTGATATTGCTGGTTTTTTCCTTTTGTGATGCAAGTGCAGAATACTGTGCTCTGCCCTATTATTGTGCTTAAATTGGAACTGATGGCACTGTGGAAGCACTGTGGTTCTTTTTTGCATTCAGTGCCTGTGCAGTTCTGAAGCAGCCTGCAGGCTCTCTATTGTAGTTTGCCTCGCACAACACTTGGGGCCCAATTTTGAATGGCTTATGCATTAAAGAGACATTTTCCTTATTTTTCTAAATGTTTAGTATTGTTCCATGAGGAAATTTGTAAATTTTGTTTGGTTTAGTACTACTTTTAAAGAAAACACTTTCAACCTGGTAGGTGATACCTATGTTTTGCACTTGTGTCCAATCAGATCATGTAGTGTATGTGTGCCTCTGTGTAGTTCACAAAATAAATTATATAATATATAGTCATGTCTGGCTGTTGTTTTCTGGAATTTGACTAAGGCTTACAACTTCAAAGGTGAGGCTGTGCTCCTTTTTTATGTTCAGAGAGGGTGACTAAACCATTGTGGCCAGCATTGCAATGTAAGACTTGTGAGGCTCATCCTTTGTTTTAATCTTTAAGTGCCTCAGGAGTCATCCATAAAGGATATCCCAGTGGGGGAGTTGAGGTCTTGTGGACAGTTGGTGGAGGGGGCAGAGTAAAAATTCTGGAAAAATCTGCAGATCTCCTTTCAGGATTTCCACTTTTGTTCCCTTTGGCTAAAATAAGTCTTTGAAAATGGTGCTGTGGAAGTGGGTAAATGAAAGAGAACTACATGGGGCTAAGGAATGGTGATGTTCTTTTGGGAGTTCAAGGCATTTATACAGTTTGAGAAAGAGAGTGGGGAGCTCAGTATTTGATAAAATCTACTGGAGCCCTCTAATTTGTTGGAAATAAAAAAAAAAAGGAAAATGGAAAAATTTAGGTTATTCCCTTGTTTAATTTGCTAGACTGGTACTAATTCTGCAGTTCACTTACTGTACTAGTTAATTTCAATATCCACTCTGCATTCTTGATTTCAACAGGGGAGAAGGTGGATGCTGAGGGCAAAAGGGTACAGGATTGGAGGGGGTTTGAGTAGATCTTTGCAGCAAATTGTGCATACCCTTTTCACAGCTGTACCTGAATACCACTCATGTAATTTTTTTTAAATTATTTTATAAAGTTTTTAATTGTGGAATTGTTTTTCCACTGAAGTGAAGGTTCTCAAAAATAGTTTTTCTGACAGGTTTTATTAAACTCCTCAATCCTGAAAGAGGAACTTGAAACACAAATAATACAGAAAGTATTTTCTAACAGCTTTTAATTTCAGAGTTACTTCATGCTGCAAGGTTACTTGAATTCCCAACAGGGCAGAATGCAGGTGCTCTAGAGATAGTGCCAGCCTGTAGCCCCATTTTTCATTCATGCCTTGCTCCCTTTGCAAGATGAAATGCAGTTTTGCTTACAAATCTTTCCCTCTGTAAACCAGCTTTTTAGGTATGAATCACAACCCAAATGCCATTTCTGGTATTGACTTATTTTAAAGGCATTGATTAAACTTCCCAAAGCAGTTATATGAGTCACACTTCCTCTTAAAATATCAACAGAAGTTTGTGCTTCCAAAAGTTGGTCAGGATGAGGCCCCTAAAATTGCCCTGTGTATATTCCCATACAAGCAAACAATGTACAGAGCAATGTTTCAATATTTTGAACAGTCTTTTGAGTAAAAACTTGTTCAGTTAAGTACCCTAGCTCTCTTCTGTGGGAATGATTGTCCTCCACAATAGAATTCCCTCTTACAGTTGTCTCTTTTCAGAAAGGTTCATTTAATATTTGTCCATGGTATCACCAACTGCAGTGGTCACTGAATGGTCAAGAAGGAAAATTGTCTGTTCTAAGCAGATTCCAATCTAAGGATGGACAGCTAGACAGATAATATAAATGAGAATATATAACAAATACAGAAGAAAGAGTTTGATGGTGTGAGGGGGAGGAGAGACACTTCAGCATGGTGAAGTCATATTTTAATCACTCCAAGGAGTAACAACAGGTTGCATTATGGCAGGTCTGTTATTTAATGCTGGTGGGGCTTCTTTTTTTTTGTTAGCTGACTGCCATAAAATGTATTTATATGTTTGTGCATAAGAAACTGCATCCTTTTCCATATAAAATGTTGGTTGTCCTTTTGTATTGAAAGAAGCTGGGTTCATTTCAAAACTCTAAATCTCACTCTGGTCTAAACCTGCCCAAATGGCATTTATACTGGCGACTTGCTTGACAAGGGTTCTTTGTGAAGGTGCAAATGTGCTGCAGTCTCCCTGCTGTACAGTTAAACTTTCTGTGCATAAATCATTTTAGTAGATTGGGCCAGCAGAGGATTGCTTGTAGTGCTTTGTGTATGATTTAATATTATTCTATATGCAATGCTGGAGCTTAGTTCCAAATCTCCCAAATGATGTAACATGTACCAAAGAGTGAGTCCAGACTGTTTTAGCACCTAGAAGGCTGGCAGTAGCAATTCTAAAGTGCTTGTGACTCCTTAAACAATTTAAGATGTTTTGCTTCTCATAAAGAACCATTTGCAATATTGACACTTTGAATTCAGTGAACTACTGACAAGTCCTGCACCGTTGTTGGATTCCCACCCACTTTCCTGGGAAAGGGGATGGGCTGGTGTCAGTGTTGCCCCTTTCATTTAGGTCTGCTTCCTGTAAAAGTGTTGCAGACTTGTAGCAAACCAATTTATACAGGTTGTGTCCACATACAGAGAACAATAAGAAAATGTCAGTAAAGATTTTGGTTAATTAAAACACAGAAAAAATTATATACTCAAAATTCAGTTATTCAGCTTTGGTTTTTTTTTTTTTTTTTTTTTTAATAATCAGTAGATTCATTTGGAGGAGAATTAATAATTTAAAATATTTATATTCTTAAGAAATCAGTCTGGAACTACATAACTTCTGTTAGATTACTTCTTTACTGAAACTGGTACTGAAATTGGTGAAATATTTCACTTTTTCTGTCCTCTCAGCAGGTGAGATGATTTTTTGGGGACATACAAGAAAAGATGAATTTTAGTTGTTTGGGACATGAGAATTTATAAATCATTAATTAGAAGAAATGAACTCTGTGCCTTTCAGTTTGTTATTCGAGTCTGTGTGAGAATTAGATCAAAATGTTAAAAACGCGACCTTTTGGGCTGTGGCTGGTGAAAGTTTTTGTCATTTTCAAATTTGCTGCGGCATTTACAGTAGTCATAAATGGTTTCAAAGAGGCTTCTAAACAAATTTGTAATTCCATTATGATTCTTACCAGGGTGAATTGGCTGGCAGCTGCAATCAGGCAGACTGAGAGCTGTGCTCCGAGGGAGCCAACGCCATGACTCTCCCTGGGGAGCAGAAGCAGGCACGGAGGCGCTGGGCAGGACACTTTGGGAGTGCTCTTGGGGAGCCCTGAAGGGAGTCATGGGTGCTTTGTGGCTGTGCAGCACCTCCTGGGGTAAGGGGCACCCAGTTTATTTACTGGGCATGATATTCTATGGTGTGGAATATCCTTCGGCCAGTTTGGGTCACCTCTCCTGATCATGCTCCCTCCCAGCTTTGTGTGCAGCTGCTCAGTGGCAGAGCACAAAAAACTGAAAAGTCCTTTTTTTTTGGAGTAAACACAGCTTAGCAACAACTAAAACATCGGTGTGTTATCAATATTATTCTCATCCTAAATACAAAACACAGCACTAAACCAGCTGCTAAGAAGAAAATTTACTCTATCCCAGCCAAAATGAGTATTTTCTTCTTTCCTTTGCTCAGTTTGCACAATACTTCTTTTCTTTTGGTATAAAGGTTGCAAAATATACTTCTATTATTCATCATCATTGACTTACCTTTCTATTTAATGTATTTTTCAGGAAAGCATCATTTGAAAATAGTAAATGTAGGTAAATATTTCACGTCTTCCTTTTTTTGAATATATGAAAATGAAAGTGCTTTGAATCCCTCAGTCTTTCAGCCAGGTAGAAAATGTTGCACATTTTATTTTTATTCTAGTTAAGCTGTTTAATACTCTCAGAGTGTTACAGAAAAATGTGCAACTTCAGAAATAAGGTTAAGCTGCCCATGTTTAGAAAGAGTCCCTCTTTGAAAGGGACTTCTAAGAATCAAGCACAATGATTCAGCAAAAACTCATGTTTTGTGTCTCTGTATGTGAAAAATCAGGCATGATTCCTGGATTTTTGTTATTCATATGAAATGATATATACAATATGTTTTCAATAACAGTTTTCTATTGGTTATATTTCCAGTGATCTTAGGAAATTTATGAAATCGTTCTTCTTTGGAATGTCACAGAAACATGCCATAAGAAGTATAGTGGAGGAGAGGGGAACATATCTTTACCCTAGAGCAGAAGTGGTGTACTATGTGAGTTTTTATTGAGAAAATGCTTGTTTCAAACTCTACAATGCACTCCTAAGGATGGCTTTGTGTGTAGCAGATGTAGGGATGTCCATTTATTTAGGGATATCAATTTTAACGACAGCATTTGAGTATCACACCCTCTTTTAGTCACTTTTCTTACTCTCTGCCATCTCAGATGTGCATCTGTGACATACCAGAAGTTACCCTTTTGCTGTGTGGGGAACATGTCAGGTTAAAGCAGAGATGCCTTTGATCCCACATGAGCTATTTTCTTGCTTTGACATAGCTTCTTTCCCTTCTATATATGGCTTGGCAGTACATCTAATATCTATTTCATTGTTCTATTTTAAGTATTTATTACAAATGTAACAAGAAATCCTGACTAGGTATGTGTTGCAGGAAACTGAAAACTTGTATGGATAAGCAAAGCAAGCTTTGAACAGCAGCAATGTATGTATAAAACATACACATACACAGAAATAAGGCCTTTACACCACCTCTACTGTTGTAAACAAGAAGCAAAGAACAATTTTCTCTGTAATTCCACCTCTAAATAACCAATTAAACCTGCAGTGCTTTTTAGTTCCTAAACTGCAACTGAGAACCTGTAATACGAGCAGAGGTATTCCCAAGGGAATGTTATATTTCAGTTGAAAGGTGTCCTGCAAAAGAAGCAGCTGTTTGCCTCTAATGAAGGCCCCTGGCTTTGCCATTCTGATCTTAATATATCCAGCCAAACTGCCTATAGAGGTACATAGATTAGATATGGGGAAGAAATTCTTCCCTGTGAGGGTGGTGAGGCCCTGGCACAAGTTGTCCAGAGAAGCTGTGGCTGCCCCATCCCTGGCAGTGCCCAAGGCCAGATTGGACAGGGCTTGGAGCAACCTGGGATAGTGGAAGGGGTCCCTGCCCATGGCAAGGGGTGCTACTGGATGAGCTTTAAGGTCCCTTCTAACCCACACCACTCTGTAGTTCTAGGATAGGTTCAGACTCAGTAGAAATCCCTCCTTTGTGCCACACGAGTTCTTTTGGGATCTGAGCAGGTGACCCAGCACTGTGTGAAACACTATGCTGTTCATGAACTTGAGTATGAAATTAATTCAGAAAGGGAGATGTGGGAGGTTAAGTGAAAGTTTTGGGCTAGCTGCAGTTCACTCAGGTTATAATTGTAAGAATAGAGCTGTGAGGACAGTAAAGTGGATTTTCTGAGTCACACTATGGCTATGAAACGACAGCATCTTAGCAGGGCCAGCATGTGTTCTTTAGGTAATTCTCAGACACCTCCAAAAGATGCTCTTCAACTTTATTTTTAAATGTATTGCATGAGGTATTTGTGAGGTTCAAGTTAATTGGCTGAGAGTCAGCCCTGACTCCTGTAATCTCACCTAGTAAATGACAGGCTCATCTGTAGTAGCTATGGTGGGATCTTGTGTTCACTGGAGTACACCAGCATGGGTCTGATTGCAGTCTGGGAATTAAATTGTATTCTAGCATTCACCCTGTAACCAACACAATGCCAACACCTTCTGGTAATCAAGATGAATTCAATCATATTTGAAACCTACATGACATTTCAGCCCTGTTTCTTGTAAGGAATTCTGAAATCTGCAGCCCTTCATGAAATAAGCTGTTAAACTGACAGGTTTTCTTAACATTGAAGATCTGATAAATCATCTCAGTTGCAGAGCTTCATTTCAGTCTAGTACAGTTATTTTATAAGGCCTGTAAAATTATAACACATTTGATCTAGTGTTAAGAATGTAGCAGATTTTTAACTACAGCCTCTTTCTGTAGGAAATTCATAGTAAAAAACATTTAAAATATGAACTTCAGAAGCCTTGGAAGTGGCCTGGAATTTCTTCTCCTCTTTCAGGCAGTTTTTTCCAACTTTTTTTTTTGTTTTTCATTGTGGCAGTTAAAATAGGGCTAATTTCTTTTAGAAACCTGTGTGTAGATGCCAGTATGTGAGATTATTTAGGAATGCTTTAGGATGTGCAGGACCTCCTTGCATGTTTGAAATTGGATGTCATTACTTCCCAGAAAACAGCTTGCAGCAGTGTTCTTCCCTGGAGAGGAGCAGAGCCCAGATGGGGAAGGGAAAGGTGTTTGTTATCCTTTGGCCTTTTTGGGACTTTCTTTTTTTAATTAATATAAGTGCATCTGAAAGTTTTAGTGTCAAGAGTTTTAAGATTGACTTTGACTGTGATTTAATGGGAAAACTTTTAAAATCTGGTCTTGTAAATCTTGGAATTTCACAGTTGCTGACCTGTCAGAAGAAAGCTGTGAAGACCAAATGCTTTTCCAGAAACTGTTCACTGGTGTGTGTATGTTGTAATGGCAGATGATGGAGACATTAGTTTTATTCCTAGTTTTTCTCTTTCCTTGACCCTTGTGATTTTCTTTTTTTTCAAGTTGTCACTTTGTGCTGGAATTTACCATACTATCCTTGAATTAACTTGATTTCAAGTTCTTGAAAAAATGTCTCCTTTAAAGAAGGAAGACTAAATCCTAACCCAGTTTTAATTGTACTACACAAAGGCAAAGACCATTGCAAGCTGAAGGTGTTTATTGTCCAGACACACCTTATTTTTCTCCTCAGAAAATAAGTGTGCACCTTTGTTTCATTATTTCTTCCTGATAAGTGGACATTTTGTAAACTCCCACCTAAGGGCATGGCACCTCCAAAAAGGACTGTGTCAAGGTTAGTTGTAATGAGTAAAATATGCAAATTCAAATTAAAAATATTTTCTTAATCGAGGATGCATAAATTATTCCCAGTGGGCACCTAAGTGACAATAAATTTCACATGCCTGGGAATTAACATGCCCCAGTTATATTACTTTTCTGTTCCATTAAAAAAATGCATTATTCATTTAAATGGCTTCCATTGTACTTAGCTTCTGAAAAAGAGATCAAACTACTATTTCGAGGCCTAAATTTGAGCAACATATAAAACAATTTTGTGTGTGCTTTTATAGTAAACTTGGAAAAAATCTTATATTTAATGTGTCTTCAAAAGTACAAAAATAAAATCATACAAAAATAGATGAACCCACTCAGCTAATTGCTGTGATTGATTGAAACGATGTCAGCATTTCTGATAGCTAATTTTGGAGTATCCAGGATCTTTCTGTGCATTTGAGCTGGGGCTGCATTCCTGTTAAACCCATGCTGTGGTCAGGCAATACAATGCATGAGCATATTTTGTCCTGTCCTCCTTCCAGGGTTGTTTGCCTGCCCCCGATCTGCCTCTGCAGGCACTTCTGCTCAGTCCACCCCACGCAGGGCTGACAGGGGACAAAAGAAGCTAAAGCTTCAATTTTCAGGGGAGGCCAAGGCATGCTTGAGCTGGGAATAGGCAGGAGGGAGTGAAGATCTGTGGGGATGGTGTATAGAGAGCTCTTGGCTGTCCCTCTGTAGCTGTCTTTTGATAATCTTTAACTACCAGTTTGCTCATGTGAGCAGCAGTTATTAAAAATGGGGGGTAGTTTATCTGCACGCTTTCTTCTTAGCTAAGCAGGTTTGAATGTCCAAGGGTTTCTGTGAGCTTTTACTCAGTGTATACTGAGCACATTGTATCTAATCATTCATTTTTTTTCAAGCCCTTGGAGGTGCTTATAATCCTAAGGATGCCATACAAGCTCTGATTCTCTCCATGTAAATCATTTACAGTGGGATTTCATAAGGGCTCAGCCTAACCCTGCTTCCTTAGAAATCAATTGTTAAGGTCCTTGTGACTTCAGTGGGAGTAGTTACGCCAACACAGAGTGCTTTGAAAATGCCTCCCTAAACTGTAAATGAGAATATACATTTGAGAATGTTGCAACCTAATTTTTAGGCTGAGCTTGTGATGGTAGTAACAGAGTGCCCTAGATTTAGTGCTGTATCTACTTGATTATGTCACTTTGCCACCTTGACTGAATTTGGCACTGTAATTCCTATTTACATGGGATTTATTCTTTTTGTCTCTTTGGTCTTTGTATTTTTATTGTAATGATCTTATCAGTCCAGCT
This sequence comes from Chaetops frenatus, assembly GCA_013400775.1. Lineage (NCBI taxonomy): Eukaryota > Metazoa > Chordata > Aves > Passeriformes > Picathartidae > Chaetops > Chaetops frenatus. Next base: position 268,603 of record VZTR01031752.1, on the reverse strand, counting down.
CTACACTGTACCCACCCAAACATTTAAGAAACTCTTTACACTAAATGTTTCAGTATGCATAAACATGCTATGTTTTCATGTATGTGTGTATATATATGGGAGGTTTTTTCTATTTTTCTGCTTGCACATGTTTAGAGACAAAGTAGACGTGGACTAAACTGAGTTTTTTGGATTTTGATGTTGGGATTTTTTCTGAGGGGGGGGCTGTTTTTATTTGTTTGTGTTTTTTCTTTAAAACATCAAAATAAATATTTAGGTGTCCCTTTATAAACATTGGCATACTTCATTGTTAAATTATGACTGTAATATTAGAAATGCTAAACCATGACAGATTTTAAAGAATATTTCAAAAAACTGAGTCTGGAGGTAACAGCTTTATTACTGCATGATGACTTGACCCATATTTCCTAACATGATTTCCCTACTGTAACTCGTTCATGTAAGTCTAATGATATTAGTTGACCTTGACTGCTAGACCTAAAAGCCTGTGGTTGTCCTGCTTTTTTAGGATCTTTTAGATTTTTCTTATTTTGGTTTTTCTTATTTTAGTATTTCAGCAGTTTCAAGAAATCTATTTTAAATATAACAGAAAAAATTCTTCCAAGAAGGTACAGCTAATTCTAAGGAACTAGAATTTTTGCAATTTCTTTGAATCTTTGGACTGAAGCATATTTTACATGCAGTTGCATAGTGATACCTCCCTCTAGCATAATTCTTAACACCTGTGTAGCAGACAAATCGTGCTAATTACACAGCCACATGGAAAAATGGGTATCAAATACTTTTGGTGTCTTTAGTGAGAGATGACTTTGCAGTTGTTATTTAGAATTATTCTTAACCTTCAGTTCTGCCTTTAAATTAAGAATTTTTATTTGGTCTTTTAAAATCCCCCTTCTAGTAAATATTTCTCAGTTTCTTTAAATGGAATTTCTAACTAGAGTCCCTTGGCCTGATGTCTATGTCTGTTTTAGTAATAATGATGAGAGTAATGCCCGGTATTTTAAAATCTAGTATTTTAGAAACATTATACTTCTGCATAATAATGTAAAGGGGGCACTACCATGTTTCCAGTGAGCATGTCACTTACAGCTCTGAGATCACATCTTAAAACTTGCTTTGAGCCCTTTAAGAGCAAACCTGAAAACCACCTCATTACTATGCATAGAAAAACTACTTTAATCACTTTGAGATTTCTAAAATGTATTTGTTAAAATCTTTCTCTCATTCTGAGGCTGATATCATTTGACTAAGGGCACTAAGGGAGCCTGACTTGAGAGGTATTGGGACATGAAAATATTGGAAATTCTTATAAGCAGTGTTTAAAATAGCTTTTCTGTAAATGATTTGGTTCACACAGAACAAGTGATTGTCTGGTGCTGTGGTTTGGCAAGCACTCTTGATGAATATGAATGAACTCACAGGTGATTTCACCTTTTATGAGTAACATGACCATGGTTTAAATTGTCATAACAACTTTTCCAGCATCATGAATTCTCCCTTTCTTGCGTTAGCCATTAGTGTAGGCAAGAGAGATGTGGAGCTACTGGACAGAGTCCAGTGAAGGGCCACGAGGATAATGAAGGCATTGTCTTTGAATCATCTCTCCCCAGAGGAAAGTCTGGGACAAAGGGAGCTCTTCAGCCTGGAGAAGAGACAGTTCAGGGAATTTTATCAATGTACCTTCAAGGAAGGGTGTAGAAGTCAGGGCAAGGCTCTTTCTGCTGGTCTCCAGTGAGAGGACGAGAGGCAGTGTCCTGGTTTTGCTCTTTGCTCTGTACCCATGTGCACACAGCCTAGATCCAGAGTCCTTCCTTGTTAGCCAGGCTTAAACAGTGCTCTTCTTTGGGCTGGCCCTGCACCTCCTGCCCGAGTCCTGCACCAGGAGAACTCAGGGGACAAGGGCTCTGCTCAGCTCAAGGGAGGGGAAATGGGAGAGGTCAGGGGCTGTTCCCAAGGCTTGCAGCTCATTTCCACCATCCCAGACCCATTCCTGTATCTTACAGCCCTGAGGAGAGCTAAGCCATACAGGCTGGGTGCATTCCATGGCAATCCCTTTCAGCACCTTTCCTGTGAAACACACCTGTCCTGAACCACAGGAGAGCCTTCCCGTATTGCTTTGTAAGGACAAACTCGTTAGAGCAGAGATGTTGGGGAGAACACCTGTCAGGAGAGGGTGCAATGCTAAGAAATAATTTTGTTGGCATCTCTCTGTTCATACAGATGCTGAAAGCATCATTGAAGACCAAAATACGTTCTTTTGGGGGTTTGTTTAAGTCTTGTTCAGTCAGATAAATTGATTTCTAGATTTTTGCCTGGATACAAATAAAGACACCTTTCAAATATGAGAATCAGCATAGAGGACCTAAGGAAAAATCATGATTAGAACTTCTCCAAGCTGAATGTGAATGGAAGTTGCAATGAAATTTAGTTGTAACCCTGCTGTAATGTATGTGATGCAAAGATATTTTTTCCCTTAAATTCAGAGCAAAGTGATTTGGCTTTATTTTTTGTTGTTTGGATTTTGATATCTTCTTTTTGGTTTTTTTTTTTTTTTTTGTATGTGTGTTTTTATAATTTTATATATTGAAAAAGAAGTTTGTTTACCTCCCAGCCAAGGAATAGAAAGCAAATAATAACTGGGATAAAAGAAATTAGTGGTTACTAAATATTTGAGGCTGTTTGATGGGAAAAGTGTGGGAGGTTTGGTTTTGGTGGGGCAGAAGTGTTGGTGTTTCAATGGGGCTTGCTTGTTTTATGATTTAAGTGTTGTAGTTTGTTAGGTTTTATTATTATTTTGGAAAACATATTTAACATGATAAAAATATTCTTTATTTTTATTTCATAACTGATACAGAGTTCTGTGAGTAGATTTACTGGTAGACTGGATATTAGGCTTATGAAATGTTAATACATCTCCTCAAAAATATTTTGATAGATGTTAATATTGAAACAGCATTGGAAAATAAGGGAATATTTCAACATAACTAGCCCTTGTAGTTTGATCACCTGATCCAGTATTTTTGAATCCTTGCCCTTGCTGGGCTGGAATATGAAATTAAGCATTCAGATCTGGAAACCCCAGTCTCTGGAGAATTTTGCTCTTTTGGAAAAGGCAACTCTGTCAGCACAAAGGCATTTCTGGAAGGCATTTCAATGAAGACACGAAACTGTAGAGACCACATAGAGAGAGGGAGAGCAGGGAAGAGATAAGGAAGTGTGTGGGTGACAAAATGTTACAGAAACACTGGGCCTACCCCATTATTTTTGTGCTAGCTTGGGTTAAGTAACCTTACAATATGAAAATGTATTTAAAAATACCACAAAAAAGTAGTAACAAAAAATGGTTAATATATTACTATTGAAATGAAGATGGCACCTGCTGATTTGCTCTGCTTTTATGTGCAAACATATTTTTTATAATTCCTTTTCTGCATTATTCTAGTAGTTTAAGAAAGTTTTAATATAGGCTTGAATATCTCCAAATTGAAATTGATTAAAATGTGTTTCACTGGTTTTGTGTGGTCCTGGAGAATACATTTTTGCATTTAGAACTGGTGATTTTTATTTTTATCTGCTACATAGTGTAAGTCGTTGATGTAACTTCAATGTGTGCTGGATTAGCGTCTACTGTTAACATTCCTTTTTATTTCCAGTTGCTGGAATTATTGCAGCTGATTTTGCCCCAGGCACAGTTCACTAGGGAGCTGGTACCTGGGGTTCTGTTGATATCCCTGTCACTGGCAAGGTAAGGAGAGGTTGACTTGCATTTGCTATGAGTAGCAGACTAGAAATAAATCATTTTAATATGCTTTCTGAAGATAAAAAATTAGGAGGGGCAGTGGGTGTCTTGCTGATTATTTATATGCACGCCAGTAGTAACTGGGAACCTTGACCGTGGTTTTTGAAACAATATTCTTTCTTACTGATGTGTTGAGAAACAACCCTTGCTCACACACTGAAGGAACTAACCTATTTCAAAGGCACTATTTTCTTTATGATAAATCAAAATGATACTTCTTTCCTTGGGAAAAAAAAAAAAGCCCTTCTAAATGAATATCTGTAACAAAGAAAATTTACCATTGAAGTACAAAATTTTAGCTTCTTCTCCATTTAACAAGTTTCTTACGTGGCACCTCATAGCTGGTTCATGAAAAGCTTGTGTGCCATGTGTCCATTTAATTGTTTGTTTTGTTGCTGGCTCTGATGATGTTGGATCAATAAAATAACTTGACTTTCAGAAACACTAATTCCTTTTTTTCCCTAGTAGCATGGAAGGAGTTGCACAGCGGAATGACATTTGTTTAGATAGTTGTGTAATATGAATACCTTTCAAAAGAAGTGAGCACTGAAAATCAGTTCTTTTTAAAAAGGATTCAGTTTTGACAAGTCTGTGCTTAGTGTTTGAATACTCATGAAGCGATTTCCTTGCAACAATGCCATATTTAGCACACTAATAAAAGAGAGGAAGGAAAGTGGATCTTTGATAAGCTAATTATTTTTGGAACTTGCATCAGAGTTTAGTAAATCAGCATGCTGCATCTGCAGTGCTAACCAAACTAATCTAAAATACTTGCCTCCCTGTGGAGGTATAGAAATGTCATAGTCCGTGGAGACCTGCACTGCATTTATGCAGGTCTGCCTTTTCTGTCATAGATTCAACAGACCTTTCCAGAGAAGAACTACAGTATTTTAAACAACCTTAACATGGGGTTTAAAGAGATTAATGAATATCAGCCTTGTACTAAATAAATCTTTATCATTTGCTTTACCTACTGCAGTAATTGCCTCTGTGCAGTGGAACCCATTCAGTCTGTCAGCTTGCCATTAATCTCAAATACATCTTTGACAAAAGAATCTACCTTATCTTCATTTTGGTTGTGTCTGTGTTTGTGTGTGAGCTCTGGCACTTAAGTAGGTAATCAAAGTACTATATATGAATCTGTTATTTGTATGAACATTATGTTTGAGGAATTCCAACCTTATGTAAAAGATTTATAAATTACCAAAACAACTCCAGGGCTTCGAAATCTGCTTGTTACAAATATGTACCCGTTCCTGCCACCAAATGAAATGTGTTAGCAGATATGAGAGCCATGACTATACTAGAGAGGTTTATGCAAGGAAACAATATGTGTGTCTTGCCTGTGAAAACATCCTCACTGGCCCTCCCACCCAAATAGCAATAATTTGGGTCATACCACAGACAGCTTTGTGTGCATTTGTGTGTGTTTATGTTTACAGATTATGGTTTCAAAACTGATTTTTGTTTACCTGTGTGATAAACACCCCTTTTAATATGGCTATCAAGTTATAATTGAGAATCAAGTTGCTGTGATATGTAATTAATGCACATATTTTATACCTGCTTCATAATGCAGATTATTTAAATTTTTATTTAGCCCTAATGTTATGATGAAATTAATTACATACTTCCATGTGAATTTAAATCTCTTTAAACTGTTTTTGAATTTTAAAAAAAGGACTGACTTATTTAGTATTTCTGGAGTATTTTTGGACTCTTGTGAAAGAACTATCTGCTTTCTGAACTCACAGCTAAATATGTAACCAGAAATCAGGTAATTTTGGATTAACAAGTAAGGATAAATTATATAAATGGATTAGGTTCTCCCTGGAAATGATAGAAGTTTAGGAGGAATATAATTCTATGTGTGGAAGGATCCTTCCAGATTTATTCAGGTAGTTCATATCTGCACAGATAATTGTGTAAGAACATGAAAAGGCAAAGATTGAGTACATAGACTGGACCATGAACTTTAACATGAGTCCAAAATCTGGTAGTTTTACTCTGGCAGCCTTGAATTAGGTGCTGTTTTGGGTACCTTCCCAATAAGCAGGATTCAGATGAGGGTGTGATGTACTCATTAACTTCATCAGGGGAGATGATTAACAGCTGCATTTAAGCTGTTTAACCTCAAAGGCTAGGGAGGAAGATGACCAAGACCTAAAAAAAATAAATTTTCAGGGCATAAAGCTCCCTGTGGATTGAATTATCTGCTGTAAGTGTTGCTGAACTAATAAGTAAGTGTTGCAGTCATCAAGGATGGTGAAGTACTTTGTAATTTATTAAAAACTAACCTATGTTTCATATTTTGGGTGTCACCCATGGCCAGTAACTGCTGTAATGTGTGTGCAATGCAGGCAATGGCTCTGTTGGGTAGGGAGGAGCTGGGGACAGTCAGTGTAGTTTGGTGCAGTGTCACTGGGGAGGGCTCCCAGCACTGTGGGTCTGCATGGTGCCATGTAGATCCCATCCCAAACCAGCACAGGTGTGCCAGCACAGCACTGAGCTCCACGGGCACCGTGCTGCCCCGCACGGGACAGGCTGCTGATCTCGTCCTGGGCTTGTTCTGTGCTCATTTGAAGACCTTGTCCCCCCTTGCACAGCTTAGACCTGATCTATGCAACACCTCACTGCACGTTAGGAGACCTGGGTCCTGTGTTTGACCTTGGGCATGTTTCTCACTCCACAACAGCTCTGCCTTTCTCTGAGCACATCGACTCAGGTCTGGAAATCATTATGTAGAAATATTAAGTAATATCATTGCTAAACGCTAGAGGTTATAGCAAACTTCTGTTTTGCCTTTGCATACCACATTTCTTAAAATATTTAAGGAAAATAGATTTCTTAATAAAAATAGTTTCAGTGAATAAGTAAGGCAATATATCCTGGTTATCCTGGAATTTCAAATAACTTGAGACTGGATAATCGAGATAATCTGTACATTTATTTGAACTGTTTTGATTAAGGGGTAGGTCTGTTCAGCAGAAAAACCACAAGTGAGAATTTGCCCTTTACATTTAGATTATTATTTTTAGGCTATGTTTCTTGACCTTTCAGTGCTGTGTTTGGTGCTTGTGGTTGCTAAGCACATTTAGCTCCTTCTTTAAAAATCAGTCACAAGCCACTGATGTGTTTGAGACCATATTCAAGAGCTGACAGAAAGCTTGTTTTTTGTCTGTTTTGTTGTGATTTTTCTTCTCCTGTCATTCACAGCAGTCCTCACGTATCTCTTGCTGCTCATCTGCTAAGACCATGACCCAGCTGATTTTGTAATGCTTCTTCCTTTTTCTCCTTTGACCTGCTGTTTTCAGAGTTTCCTTGGAGTCCTGCTTGTGAACCACTCATACTGCAGCTTGAATCCTCTGCATGGAGCTGCTGGTTTTACCCTTGCTCTACAGTTGACCTTGTAAGGTCTTTCTTTCACAGTAAAAGCCTTGAAGACCACACTCCTATAGAAGTGTTTATCCTGAGAACTGTTGTTCACGTGTCAGTAACAACTGCAACAAACACATGGATTTACAAATCCGTGCCAACAAAGCAGAAACACTTTTACAGGATGCCAGAATTACAGCTATATATTCCAACAGCTTCTCCTAAGTATTCACTCCACATTGCAGACCAGAAACTTCAGTATACAACTCTTCTTACAGACTGGTTTCCAATTTTTCATGCATTGCCTAGGAGATGGCAAGTAATAGCTGAAAACGTTTGGTCAGAATTCTTGTACTGTGTTTCAGAGGGTTATTATGTTTTGGTCTAATTAAATAATGTGCTCACTTTGGAGCTTCCACTGACACATTCCTGCAGGAATGGCCATCAGACAGTCTTGGGCTATAAAACTGATATGGAAGAGAGACAAGGGCAGAGACTTCTCTAGCTTTAGTCAATGAAAGAAAGGGTGAAGTATAATTACTTCCAGAGTTCAGCCTGAGAATAAAATTATTGGGAAGAATGCTGGATGCAGAAGGTGGGATGAGAATGACATAGTCAAACTAGAGGCATGCTAGAAAACCTGACCTTGAGCTTCCCACAAATGTCAGCATTTAATTGTGCTATTTTGGAAAAGGTTTTTCAGTTTCTCCACTGCAAAATGTCTCTAAATTGGCTTGATTGTCATATCCCTCTTCCGTCTCCCTCTGTCTGCCTAGTTTAGTTCATGATTTTAGGGATGTGATGAGTGCTTTTTCAACTACTGTCAGCAGACATGACATCAGGAGGGTTTGCTAGTCCTGCCAATGTAGGTCACAATTCCCAGGAGGTATCTAGGGCAAGGGCCACTACTTTAGGGTTCCAGGATGAGTTAGTGAGACAGTGATGACACAAATTCAGATACAAATCTAATGATTAGAAGCATATCTGGATTTTTAGTAATTCCATGTCTGTTTTCAGTTTTATGAGAGATGCTTGCATATCCTGAGTACTGACACTTTTCTGAGTAGCTTGCCTGTTTAGGTGTATACCAGCAGTTATTTCTTGTGAGCTGGCAGGTTCTGCTCTAGCCATTCACAATCACGTTGGTATTGCTCTGTATAGCAGTTCTCAATTACTTTGTTTCTAAACTACAGCTAATAGTAGCTCAAGCTGGATGTTACTTGTAGAAGCATTTACTACTGACATACAGTCTTCTAAGATTTTTACAGCACATCATTCACACATTCATGTTTCTTAAAGAAGATTCTTCCTTAGGTTCTAATAGAGTCTCAACAACATAATTTTATTTTGGTAGTTGTATTTTCATCTTCTACTACAGTGATTGTTACCCATTTTTATGGGTGCAGGGGGAGGCAGTGCTGTAAATGTATTTGAGGGACAGCTAAAATATATTAATATTTCACATTTCTTCTTTTGTAATTCTGTTATTTTATAAAAAAATCAATATAGCCTTCAGTTTTCAAAGTGTTGTTTTGTTTTAAGAATTGTGCATTCAATTTTTAGGCTTGATTTTACTTGCTCACTACTCACTTTCTCATGCTTTCTGGGGAAGAATAAGAAGCTGGGAATTCTGATATTTGTCCTGCACAGAGACTGGGCTGTATAAAGGGTATGAGCTTGGAATTGACTCTCATTGGTGTCCTAGACCTTCAGTGCTCAGGATTCTTGCTAGGTTATTGTGTCTCATTCAACTTGTTTGTAGCTCTGTAAGATTTGTACTTTTTATTGCTGCAAGTAGTGATTTCCAAGTATAAAAAGCTCTAGTAGCCCACTAGTCGAGCAGGCAAAATTAAGGTAGAAGGAAAATACTGAAAATTTACTTTTTCTCTGGTTAAACTCTTTGGTGGTTTTAAAGAAGTCTTTTTGAGGAATGCCTTGCTCTTGCATACCAAGTAACAAAATTTCCCAATATCAGTCCTGTTTCTTTATGCTCTCAAAGCATTAACTTACCAAAGAGAGGATTTCATTCAGACAGGCCTGTTCTGTCATTTTGAAGTTCAAATATTAATACCTTTTTCTGTATCACACTGTGTGGGTCAGGCTTCATGGAAAATCAGAAACTGTGCATTGCTGAAGTCACGTTATTTTGTATACTTGAGATGCTTCTATTTTTGAGCCCTGTATCTGACAATATTGACTGATGCTGTCCTTACAGTGTAAAGGGACAAATACAGACAAGTTGCTTGACAAAGACATATAATGTAGTTCTCAAAGCATTACAGCAAAACTTTGAAATTAGGCTTTCTTGGGAATAGTTAAAGGAGCAGGTTTAGTTAAAGACCATAACTATATGTAGGAAGCAAAGCAGAAAAATATGCAGAGGAAAGATGTCATTCTTTGTTCTTGAATTTTCCAAGGCTCCTATGTGGAAAAGGATGAATTAGAATTAGTATGAATGGATGAAAATAGGTTTTTAAAATATTTTCTTTCCTTTTTCTCTTAAGGCACTGCTTCCATCTACAGCTTTCTTCCAAAACTTGAAATGAATGAAATCTCTTTTAACTCTAATAAAATTAGAAGTGCTATGAGAAGCCTTTGGGAGAGGGAATTTTCACATACATTTTTTAATGAATGACATTCTCCAGCTGGACCTGTACCCTGCCTAATATTTTGCACAGCCTTAGAAATTTTGGTTCTGTATGCTTTATTTGCCATGGATATTTGCATCACTGAGTGTATTTTTAGAGACTCTATTGAGAATAAAATTTTATTAACTCATTGAGAATATGATATTATTTTTATGCAATTATTTTCCACTTCAGAAAGATTTTGTGTAATATTGCAAATCAGGTTTAAGCTAAAATATGTGCAATGGAATTTAAAATCCTTGTTTCCTAAATGTTGATGATAATATTAATTAACCTGCTGTTTACTAAGGAGTCTCAGTCCCTTATAGACTATTGAATAGATGGGCAAAAGAAACTCACCCAGCCTTGTCCATGATGTGCAGGTGCTGCTTACAGTGGCCCAGTGCAAAATCCTTTCTGCATCTGGAGCACAGAGCTGTCCATGCCTGAGGCCCCTTGGTAACCTCAGACAGGGACACGGTGGGCTTGTCCCTGAACCAGCCACTGCAGAGCCCTTTCTGTGCAAGGATGCCAGGAGATGCCTTCTGTTGCCAAACAAATGTGTAGTGTGTGTGCTTTGGAATGAAGGGGAGGATGATTCTTGGAAAAAATTCCTGATGACACTTGAAAAGTTTCTTGCTCTGGAATATTTTTTTGGTAGGATTTTTCCTACATTCCTTTAAAATAAAGTAGACTAGTTTGATGAATGACAGGTAATCTGTCTTCTAGCAGAAGAAAGAAGGGAAATAGCAGGTTTGATTCACCTTTCTCTTGAGGGACATTGCAATATATTCAATAAGTTGCAATGTTATCTTTATACCAGTGGTATGTTCCTTTTTCAATGGTCTTGGATTTTTCTCTTTTTTTTAGATTTCTTCTCATGAGGTTTATGTGGCAACTTATGAAAATATATGGAAGTCTTTCAATTTGCTTTAGAGTCCTGGAAGGCTGACCTCAGAAACACTCACCTCAACCCAGAGATGAGTTATCACCAAAATGTAAATATTTGTGGAGTTGGTTTGTTGGTTTGTTTTTCCTTTGGTGGTTTTTTTTTTTTTGTTTGTTTGTGGTTTGGTTTTTTTTTTTTTTTTTTTTTTTTTTTTTTTTTAATTCTACAAGATGGTGTTTTTCTTTGAGCTCGTTTAAGGTTCAATTTTTGGCAGTTTGCTGTGGGCAGAGGCACTGCAGTCTGTAAAGACACACCAGTACAGATATGCACACTCAGTTTTTGGAATAAGGGATCATGAGCTACCAAATGGTTTTCATCAGCCTACAATTTTCCTGTCACAGCCTAAAAGAACCACAAACAACTTTGTTTGTGGAAAAGCTCAGTGCCTGCTTATAATTAACATTGTGACAGTGGTTTTCACATAAGTCTATTGCTTATTTTACATAAACTTCAAAGGATTTTATAAACATGAAATGCTTAACTACTGGAAAAATAAATAAAATTGAAACATAATAACTTGGAGATATTTTCTGCAGTGTTTTTCTGGGAAAATTGGTAACACAAGGTACATCTGGCAATCTGGCCCAAATGAGCTCTCCCCTGTTTAAGGCTGTGTGCAGTATGGTCTTTCCACCTCTTTTGTGTGCACTGGGTTTTATCCAAGACAGCAAGAGGAGCACACCTTTGAAGAGCTTTATGTGTCACTTTATTTAGTTGCCTATATTGAGATGCTTTAGGTTTTTTTTCTGTTTAAACAATGCTTTATCCATGTTGTCCTGCAAGGACATTCTCTTGATTTGCTCTTCTAACTGCAGCTGCTCCAAGGCCCTTTCTAATATATATTCTCATAATGTATATTTCTGTGACTAAGTGCCTTTCTGTAATGAAGTCCTTCTTTCCATGTTTTCTTACATCACAGGGTCCTGGTTTCAAAGTGGAAGATTTAATTAGATTTATGTCAAATTGAATATAAAAATTCAAATTGCATTACAACAGAGTTTTTGATAAAATCTTTGGATTATTTTTTCTTAGGGTGCTTTTTAAATCCATGGAGTAAATTATTTCAAATTGTGAAATGATTTCTTTTTTAGTTTATTTAGTTAAACATTGACACGATACTCTACAGAATAAGGAAACATTTTGACATCTGAAAGTAGAAAGTGTTGTAATTTAAGAGACAAGAGAAGGTGTTTTCTTTTAAGATCATTAGCCCTAAAATTCTTTATAGCAAAAAGAAACTGAAATTTTGTTGTTTTTTTAATATATAAGATACCCTTTTATTTTAAATGATTTACACATTGCTATTTTATTTTGGTTTAAGAGATCTTTACCAGCACAAAACTAATCTCACATGTATAGATAAAATGGAATCTGTAGATTTTGACTATTAATGTTAGCATATGCTCTTTAATTTATGCTGCTTTATTTGTGGCTATCATATATTTTAGTTTCTTTGTGTTACTCTGGAAAATAGGTTTTTGAATTAATCATATGTTGTTTTCTTTCACTTCATTCTGTCTCTTTGATTGGAGGTGGGTGCCTTGCCCATACCAGACTTTCTCACACAGAACAGTATTTGTTGCACAGTTTTAAGGTGAGGAAACTATCCCTGAATGAAATTTGTTAATAGCAGTGATAGTGTGTAGCTCATACTGGGGAAGAGAAGAACTTAAATCAGACTCAAAACACACACTGTGAGTTCTGTAACATTTTGAATAAGTTTTACAGTCACTTGCAAGATTTATCTTATCCAGAGTGTTCAAGCACATCAGATCTATCACTGCTTTCCACAGAGAGTTAGATATATTCTGGATGCGTGCAACAGCATTGTGATCATGTGTCATCTTGCTTTTGGCAGTTTTAAAATGGTTTGATTGCAGCTGGAGCGTGGTGGAGGGGTTCTCCACTGACATTAATTGCAGGCAGAAGAGGTGTCTGTATCTCTGTTGTCTTTAGAATTGTGCTGTGTGCTTGGGCTGCTGATACGCAGGACTGAGGGGCTTCCCTTGGCACAATCTGTACCAGCCAATGGAGATAACTCTTCAAAAACCATTGCTCTTCATGCTACTTAAATTACCTTCTTAGTCACCAGGTAAGCCTGGCAATTTCCTTATTAGTTTCCTTGTTATTAATTTTTTTTCCTTTAATTAATTTTTTAAGGGTAGGCAAGGATGAGTGACTTTTGCTGTTGGTAAGGGACATGACAGGCCTGGTTCTCAACCCTCAGCTCCACATGTTCCTATTGCAGAATGCAGACTTTGACCTGGGACAGGTTGAACATGAACGAGTGCTCACAGAAATCTCAGTGTTTTGCTATGCAGTATTCTGCTCATTCCTTCCCTCTGATTCTTCTAAGTTCCCAAAAGCAGATTTTGGAGCACCAAATTCCTTCAGGAATCAACAGTCTTCTGTTCCTCATAACACTTCAGGAGTTGTATTCCAGCTGCCTGTCTGGTCAGATGCCTCTGTTGCAAAGCTTCCTCCTTGTCCTGGTGTGGGGAATGTTGGAGTGGGAGCTGAGGGAAGGGAATTGCCTTAGCCAGCATCACAGCAGATCTCCCCTCTCCTTACCCTCCTGGAAGTGGGTCTGTGCTTGGCGTGTAGCCATGCATGTTTGAGTGGGGCATTATATCTCTCTCTGCTGAGCTGAACTCATGACTTTAAGGTTTATTTGGGTTTGTTTTGAAATACTTGGATGCAGCTGTCTCAAATTTCCACTCAAATATGTTCATTTGGCCTTGCTTGTAATGAGCTGAATTTCACATTGCCTGTACTGCACAGTCAGCTTGCTACACAGAATCTTAACAGCTTTAATAATTCCCCTAACCATCCAATTAGACTAATAATAAAGGCTTAATTACATATCCAGTTAATCATCAGATTTGTTCACTGAATGGCTTTAATTGGTAGATAGAGCTGTTACACTATTCCAGTTTGAAAGCTATCACCCATTTTTGCTCACAGCTATATCCACCCAATTGTTTTTTATGATTGGGACTTGACCAGCATTTATTGAGACAATAAAAAAGCTCTTGAGCAAAGATATATAACCAACCCAGTGCTGTGGGAGCACCCTTCCACCTCTGGGTGCCTGTGTTCCAGCCAGGGCCTCTTCACAGTGCTCTGTACTGCCCATTTTGAAGGAACTCCAAATAGCAAATGGCTGCTTTACAGGTTTCCAAAAATGAAGATGTTCTGTATTCTGCCCAGGTAGTTCTTTCAAAATGACTGTTAAAGACTCTGGGACCTGGAAGCCCCTTGGCTTTGTAGAATTCAATAATGCACCACCTAAGCCATTTTGAAATAGATACTTCAGTAGCCCTGAGTCTTTTCTTATTATGGAAACATATAAATTGGCTCATCCTGTAAAACCCTTCAGTTTTAAAAATGTAAAACCTAATTGCCTTATGGACATTCAAAGAATGGAGGCGCTTCTCTGGGGAGATTTTGCACTGAACCAAAAGATGACAGAACTAGTTACTGATTAAAAAGAAAAGAAGAGTTAACCTCTTGATGCCAGTTGTCAGGATTCCCCCCACATATATTTCTGCCTGGTTTAATTGCTACTATATTTCTACACCGTACAGATCTTACTTCATTTTCTTCAGGGTTGAACGGGGTAACTGGTTACAGAAACCTCATTGTCCCAGTCATATTCCCTTCATGCTTTCACATCAAATGCCCTGTACAACTGCAAAATTATTCCCTTCCTTTAACAAGCCTTCCAGCATCCTGGGTTTGGAAGACTCATGTTCAATGTTGAGCTTTAGCTGACAATATTGACCTTTGCTGTATTTCATGAAGGTATCATTTAAAACTGCCTTAGCTGGGGGGGAGCAGGGAGAGTCTTCCAGTATGTCAAGAACAATTATTCAGCCTCTGCATAAATAATCTGTTATCAGAGGAGAAGAAATGGTGATGTTTTTAGCAGGCTCTACACCCTGGGGAAGTAAATGACACATAAAAATGAACTTTCAAAGTCTTGGTCTATAGAAAAAGGAGCAGTGTGTGACAGCAAAAAAAAAAGTGAATTTCTGTGAATTAGTACAACTCATTATCCGTGCCGTACACACTCGCTGCCTTACATCCCCTGCACTGGCGCTGGAATAGAGAATCAAACTGGCGGCCGCCTCCCTGGCCGCAGTGGCAGCCGCTCTGATTGGATGCCTCCTGCAGCATGGCCGGGAGCATCAAGGAGCCGCGGGCCGGGGAACACGCAGAGCAGCCCTTCTTCAAGTGCGTGCCACAAGCTACCTTTAAATAGATGTAAGTGGTTTAGGTTTAACAGGCACCCCAGCTCCCCCTTGCAGCTCATTTAAGTGGGAGGAGGGGTGTACGTACAGATCAATAGCCCTTTGACAAAATGTGTTTCCATAGCTGGATCCTTTAAAAAAAAAAAAGAATAGAAGATTTCCGAAAATGCACAGATGCTGAACCTCAAGGATGAGAAATTATCCTACTTCAGCAGTCTTGTGTTTAGAGTCCTGTATTTCTGGCTGTTTGGTGTGGGAGCTGTAGATTTGTTTAGTATGCATATTGCACATAAAGATTAAACAATGTCAGTGAGAGCGTAGTATGTAACCTTTCGATTAACTTCTCTTCAGATAATTAATGTAGTTATTCATAATGTGCTTGTGTTCATGATACAAATCTAATACTTTCTGTAACTGAGGTTGGAAAAATCGAGGTCTTGCTGCTGGAGCCCAGAGGTGCTGTGTAATGTCCTTATGCAGCAGTTTGCAATATATTGATATCACAAAAGCTTCCAGGCGACACCAGAAGTAATAGCTGCTGGTCCTGGAAACCTGTGAGCTGACTCTCTTGAGCTTTAGCACTACTCTATAACACCATATCTTGACTCCTTGTGCATCCCCCTTCCCCAGAAATGGGAATCCTGGCATGGCCTGTCCTTTAGCAGAGGAAGGAAAATGGGTGCTGAGCAGAGCCCACCAGTTCCCCACATACTTTTGAGGACCAATGGACTTTTTGGGACTGCTGTGTTTGGTGTCCCCCCTTGCCTGCACTTTTTCTCCTGGCTGGCTGCAGAGACGTGTCCCTTACAAAGCACCTGAGCAGAGTTGTGGTGGAGGCTCCTGACTGTGGAGGAGTATGGAGAGAACAGGCAGTGCTGGGATACAGGGGCTGTGCACGATGGAGGGGCAGAGCAGGCAGGTGCCTTTCTGTCTGTGCCATGGCAAGAACTTCTAGAACAGGTTGTGACTTCACCAGTGCAGACAACTTTGGGAAAGAAAGAGCCAGAGATGTCTACACTGGTCTATTGCCCTTGAAGCTTCATTAACATCTTGTTCAGAGAGATTAATAGTATTGTGATGCACAGTGGCTCAAGTCCCCTGAGACTTTAAAGTACCTATTTTTTCATACACTGATAGCAGCTGATTTTGTGTTTTCCATTATTTTCTTGTTTGCAGCAGCTTTTGGCTTTCTTATTTTTACTTCCACGCATTTAAAGCATCTTCATTTCCTGTGGTTTAGCTGTTACATGGCTTTCTACTGAAGGGGCAGTTGCAGATAAAGGGTTCTGCCTGTTTGTACCCTTGCCTTCTCTTGCTGCTCCAGCCCATAATGACATAAGCCTCTGAGTCATTACAATTTTTTCTTTAGATATGATCTGAGCTTAACAAACTGTTCCAAAAGTTCATAGGGAGAAGTATGTAAAACGGATAAAACCAACGTGCATACTTTTTGTAGTTACATTTGAATGTGAAATTTTCAGAGGACACTAAGGACACTTTACAGTAATGAAAGAGTTTTGTGCCGCCAATTTCTTCTCTAAATGAAGAGAACTTGATATAAGCTGTGATAAGGGGTATTATTCTGAGAATCTTCTAGTTCTCTAAGTGTCATTAGCCTTTTTTATGACTCACTTTGTGAAAGGGACAGAAATAAAAATAATTTCTTCATCATTAGAGAATTCTTTCTAGGGTTACTGCTTTTTCTGCACCACTCTGTTGTGCCATAACTACCCCTGGCAACAAAGTGCCCATTTCTTGCCTTGGTGAAGGCCAGTGCTGCCTTCTGAACTGTAGGACCTTCACTGTCATTTCCAGGCAAAATGATTTTGGCTGCTTAAACTCTTAAAGGCTTTTTAAAAATTAGGGCCTTATCAGCTCTGGTTATTTGTGTCTGCCATACCCCATTCACTGTAATCAGGCTGAGATTCCTGTATCTGTCCCTGCCATTATGCAGTGTAACACATTGCTTACAACCATATCAGGAATCTTCCTGGTTTATGATGGTTCATTAAGTGCATACAATTAAGCATCTGTTCAAACTAAAATGTTAAACTTTATGGCATTTGCATAGACAACCAAGTGTGTTCGGTACAAATGCCACATTTCAGTACTTGTCTTTTTAATATTTTATTATGTTGTCTTGAAATTAACTTTTTACCCTTGTTTTCTCACCCTTTCAGATTCTGCTTCAAGAGAAATGCTTAAGCTTGTTCTTGCTTCTCCAGAATAGTTTACGTTTCTTCCCTGGCCTCTCTCTGTGACCTGTCAATTCTTGTTTGCCTTCTCTGTAAATTATAAGAGCCTTGAGACCTTTTTCTTTTCACACTTTGCATCAAACATTATTTCTTCCTCCACATTTATTCAGCTCCATTTAAAACTGTTAAGTGTTCAGTTTTATTTTTTTTCACCCACAAGAGCAGCAATTAGTTCTTGGAAAGCTCACAAACCTGCAAACTGTACCCTTGCTAAGTGAACTTGTCTTGTGATCAAGTGACTCTTCTTTTTCTCAGTGTGGATCCCTCTGCCTTCTTACTGCTTGTCATTGTCTTGTCAAGCATTCAAATGGAAACTCTTTGGGGAAGGGCTTTAAATATGTTTCTCTGTAGCTGCTGGTGTACTGTAAGAATAAATGGATGTTCAAGGTCCATCTTCTAAAGTTTATTTGATGTGCCAAAGCTCTTCTGCACTTCGGAGCTGCAAGAACGAGCAAATTCAAAGATTTACATCAAAGCTTTAACTGCCAAATAATGAATGCAATGTAAAATTACTGAAGCAGTGTTTTAACGTTTTCCTGGTGGCCACCTTACCAAAGGCTGTTACAGCAGAAGACAACACATTTTCAGCTGCATTTGGGTCACAAGGCTTACTCTGAAAGTCACAGATGGGGCTGTCTGGATCTCACCCAGTCTACCAGGACTATGCAGCCTTTAGAGACAGAAATAATGTCTTGGTCATGCATATGTGAAACAAAAATTTGTGACAGATTGCATTGTATGTAATGGTTGTGGTTGTTCATAGGAGATTGCTCACAGTGTTAAGGAACCAATAGAATCAGCATGAAAAAGCTGAAAAACATGCTTATATGTCATGAAAATTGGGAGCAATTTGATCTGATGACCATTTGGGCACATTCCAGTAACACACCCAAAACTACAACTTCAAGGATGCGCCTTTGGGTCTGTTTTGTGGCAGTCTGGAACATAAAAGAAGAAAAAAAAAAAGTACTTTTGCTGCTGGATCCAATAGTTGAAGTAAATCTACTTTGCTAGGTACCAAAGGTCTTCAGTGGAGTGAATTCATCAAACTTCTCAAGTTGTTCAATAGCAGCTGTTTTGGTGCTAGTCTCAGTTTTGAATATTAAATACTAGTTGTGTTCAGCTTTCTCTGTTACTGTACTGGCTGCCGAATAACTGGTTTTAAAACCATTCTACTCCTCACCTGGTTTTCTTGGGAGAAACAGAATATTTGTGAGTCAGTGTTAGCACTAACATTACCCTACAAAACCAGGTATTGGTCATACAGTGGAAGAACCTGGAAGATTTGGAAAGCTGGGGTTGGTTCATATAAACATCTAAAAAGCAAGTGCAGTCCAGGTGACCTGAAGCTTCTGAACATCTGTCAACACTGTACATGGTGATGTCTGTTACTTGTTCACACAAGTCCCAGCACTTCATTGCTCTTGTTGTCCCTTTTTGTGAGTGTAGCTGTGTTCACTCCTTCAGCCCTCTGGGAGACATGGCTAAACAGGAGGTAAATCCTTTTCTTCCCTCCTCTTATCTTTTGGATGATCAGACCTTAGTTCCCTTCTTTTCTCCCTAAGGAGTTTTGTTTCTCATTTTCCATTTTTGTTCCACTGCTCAGCTGTAGCTGTAGCCCAAGGCTGAGAGTGGGTGATGTTTGTGACAGGCTGTGCCTGTTCAGTTGTCTGCTTCCTCTCCCTTTGGGTGACTTTGGGCCACTGTGCCCCTGTTCCTCCTCCTTGGGGCTGTGCAGTCCCACCTGTAGGCAGGGCCAGGGCCCTGGGATCAGTGGCTGTCCAGAAAAACTGCTTCACCTCCCTCCTATGTCAGCAGCCAGAAAAGTCTCTATAGTGTCAAGAAGGAAATAAAAATCTCTAAAAGCGTGGCAACTCTAACAACACTTTGTGAAAGGCAGAAATTAGGGTGCGTCACCACAAAGTCTTAAGTTGCTTTCCATAGTTAGAGTTTCAGGGATTGTCTCAGAAGTATGTTAGTGTGAAATTAAATTCAAAATATCAGGGTTAAATTCAGCATCCACTAAAAGAAAACATTGCAGAAGCAGGCTAATATTTTAAAAATACCTTATTATTTGCAATACTAGCTCTTCAGTCTCCTTAACTAGTGATATGATTTACAAACTCTCTATATTTCTGTTGAGTCCTGTCCTAGGACTGGGGGATTTTCAGTCCAGGCACTCATTTAGAGAAATGAACAGCAGAGAAATGAACATTTGTTGTTTAGGGCTGACTTCTGCCACTGTGTATTTGTGATGTGTGAAAGACTCTTCACTGCATACAGGTTTTATTTAAAATCTAGTGAATCTTGAGAGCTAATCAATTGCTTTCTGAAATTTAACTCTCTGAAAAGATACTCTTGTGATTATGTTTGTTGAAAAAATATCAATGTAGCATTACAGCAGTAGGCACCATGTAAATCAAGTGGGTGCTGCCAAACCATGTAGTCAGAGGTGCACTTGTCTGGGATACAGTTTTTAATGCAGAATTAGGATTAGCCTGTGCAGAAGCCAAGTCTGATAAGCCCCCTGGAGTCTTCAAAGATGAAGTCACAGAATTTTTTAAATATATTGTCTATGGCTCTAAACTATGAATAATGAAATAGATTTGCATTCGTTTTAATTTTAGTTTTATTTTACCACTCTGGTGGTATTTGATGGACTCAAAGTCATTCGCTTGCATTTTGCAATTCTTGTCTCCTTTATTTGTCTTCCATTATGGAATCTTTCTATCAAATAGGCAGTTGAGGGTCCCTGCTGCTGCTTAACCTGAGCACAGTATGTTTCTGATTGACATCAACCAGAGAGTTCCCAGTGCTGCTTACTTGGACTGAGAGAACAGGCTAAAGCCCTTCTGCACTCACAAAATCTGTCCTGAGAAATTTGAATAGCTAAAATGGAAGCTCAGTTATTTTCTAGGGGAATTACTGCTCGTGTAAAGCTGGGAAGGGGGGAGAAAATAATGTAGCGAGGAAAGCCTTAAGAAAGAGAGAAAGTAGGTGATAAAAATAGGGCATTTCCCTGACTGAATTTCCAGGCTATACAGCGAGAGGTTTCACTCCTCCTTTTTTGACCTTAAAAAAAATAAAAAGGGAGGGAAGGATGTTGGTACATTAAAACAATATTGGAGGTTTCTTAATTGATTGAAGCACTGCCCAAAAGCATTGCATTTAATTTTGCTGCTGTTGATTACAGTGGAACTGGATGCAGCAGGCTTTAAAGCATTCTGTGATTCTAAGGCATGTAATGAGATAGTCCCCATCCCAGCTCCCATGAACCTGTAACTGGTTAGAAAGCTAGCACTCTAGTTATCTATCAATAGATCTCCTCTTCTTGCTACTATCAACTTGATCTAAACTGAGCTTACAACGTAAAAGTAGTTCTGAGATTAATGCAGTTATTAAAAATAACATTAAAAAATCCATAACCAGTTGTATCAGTAAATTAAAAATATAGATTTTTCTCATGAGATGAAAAGTGTGCAAATATACTGTGAAAATGAAAGTGCATGCAGTAGGAATATGTGTGTGTACGACATAATTTGTGTCTGTAATATAAAAATTGTCTAATGTCCAGTGATTTCAGCTATAAGTGAGCCCCATCTGCTGGTGATGTAAAGAAACAACTGAAGTTGTAACCGCAGGGAAAAGATGCACAAAAAAACTCTGAAACTCTTTGCAAAAGATCAAAGCCTTAAGTATATAAATTATATATATGCATCTAGGTGCAATCTAATCACAGCACTTCCATAATGTACTCAGCTCTGCAGCAAAAACTAATCACTATATCTTAATAAAAAAATGAAAAATGTATTTTTGGAAAGTTTGTAGACAGGCTGTGATTTTTGTCCTTCGTGAAGATTGAATTCTAATGCAAATACCTATGGTGTTCTAACTTTTTCACATTTCTGATTCAAATAAACATCAAGAGTTTCTTCAGTTTAGAAAAACAATATTGAATTGGCTTTTGTTTGTGGAATCAAACACTTTCTGGAAAAAAACTTAATTATCACAAGCTCCTGTGGTTTTGTTGTGCAAAGCAGTAGCAATCCACTAGCTAATGAGAAAAAGGAGAATAATTAGAAAGGAAGCCCTGACAGCCTCTATGTGTATGAAATTCAAGTTGGACATTTCCATCATACTTCTGCTCTGGTGTTGGTCGAGGTTGATTTGCGTCCAAGGCTCGTAGTGATTGTTGAAGAGTTAAGGGCTGTCACAGCAGTGTCTATTCTGGTGTGACCCAGGGGTGGGTTTTGGTAAATGTTTTGGTTTCCACTATTGCACGGACTCCCCATCACAGCCAAAGCTCAGTGAGGTGCAGTTCCTGGGAGTTCTGTCCCATGGCTGCACTGCCTGAGCAGAGGGGACGGGGGGGACTGCTGGGGTGGCACCATGAGCCCACTGTGACCCTTGGCACACACCCACACCAGGCTGGGTTAGGTCCCAAAGGCCTTTTCTTTTTTGTAGACCAAGACCAGACAGTCTCTCTGTAGGCAGGCTTTGCAGTGCAGCCTGCCAGCTCAGTGAGGTCAGCCCATTCCTATCCTAAACCAGTGGATGAGCAAGGCTGGAATGGATATAGGAACAAACTTCAGGTGTGTGAGGTTTAGGAGTTCCTTGCTCCAGCTTCTCTAGCTGCACAAAGAGCCGAGTTAAGATTAAGCATCCAAAATAATCAGTTTCAGTTCTTTATTATTCCACTAGTAGGGGTTTAATTCCTATTAATTTCTCAAAATAGGCATATTTTTATATCCTTCTTCAAGTTCAGGTGTTTGTAGCTCCAGACATCCTGCACAGCTTTGTATGACCCACACTGGTTTTAGTGCTACCTAATGTAAAACTAATTTATTTTGTGTTTTCATAAATGCAATTGGTAAGTTTATTACAATTATGAGTTCTTAAGTATTTGTAAGTAGTTTGTTCTGTTGTGACATGAGCCAGGGAGTGCCTGAACTGTGTTGGTGTGTTCAACACTGGGATGAAGGGAAGGTGCTTTGGGGGTCTTCCCCCTCCTGAATGGGGCTGTGATTTGCTGTTAGTCTATTCTGCCTCTTTTACCAGGTATAAGTTAATATTGCACTTGTGGTTTTGCTTGTTTCAATATGGCATCATTTGTTCCAAGCCTGAATATTTCAGTGTTTTTCTTTTCTTTTGTGTTTATCCCTGATGTTTTAGAGAGAACTACAGGCTGAATTCTTGTAGCAAAAAGTTGTATGGATGTTGTATACTTGAGTTCTGTATAAAAAGTTTGGGGAATCTGCTGGGCATAGAATGTTAATCAGTAATTTGCCAACTACTTTTTTTTTTAGATCTTCCATTACAATTCTGCTACCTCTTGCTAAATCACATTCTTATTTTCTAATATTTGTTAATGGCCTGTGTGGCTTTCAGCTTTTCCTATTAATTATAACAACAATTTGAAGACCTCTTGCAGTGCACACTCTGTTCTTCTGAAAAACTTGGAAGGAGTTTTCTGTTTGAGAACATCTTAAAAGGCTGAGAGAGGGAGTTAAGGCTAAGTTAAGGTTGAATTATGGCTTTTGCTCCCCCACTAGAGCTAATATTTAGTCCATTTAATGCTGTCTGGTGCTGTGAATTTGCTGTGAATCTCTGCAGAGAAGCTATTTCATGAAGCTTTGTGTATGGGGATTTTATGAGATCCTTCTTTTCCCTTCAGCACTACCTTTCTGCACTGTAAAAATTGTGTAAACTTAACCCTTTTCCCACTTTGCTGGAGGGCTGTGGAGGCTGATTTCAATTCTGACTAGGCTGAGTGAAATGATTTCCTGGTGCAGTACTCAGCATTTCTCACAGAAATTGTCAGTATTTGCTGTTCTCTTTTGACCTTGCCACGCAAACCCAACACAATTGCAATGAAAATGGAAGGTTTTTTGGTGTTGTTTATACAATGGAATTGCTTATGAACTGCTAATTGCAATGGCTACAACTGTGTAGTCAAAGCTGCTTTTCATTAAGATTTTACGTCTCCAGACTAAAAATAACACCAATGTCTCTCCTAGGGGTCAAAGTTGATCACTTCTGATTTAGACTTAAGTAAATGCATCAGTGATGTATTAAGTTTTAGTTTGCCTTTGAATAGATAATTGATAGCAGTTGAAATTGGAGCTGCCCTTTATAACAGCAAGGAGCTGTGAAATGCCAGGTGGTTGTAACCAAAGGCCAGGAGAAAATTTGAAAGCAGAAGAGGAAGGAGGACAGAAGGAACTAATGTTGCTTTGCAGAGGCAACTGCCATGTATTTCAAGTAATTTTATGGGTGGGTAGTAGTAGGGTGGGTGCAATCAAGTCTAAGAGAAGCAGTAACTAATTAAATTATGGATGTTTTGTTAGCAGGAAAAGAACGAGATCGAGGGAAAGGGAAGATATGGTTTGGGAAATCTTGTAAAAAATATTTAAACTTGAAGCACTGTCTCATCTTTCAGGTAAGATAAATTATCCTTTGATAGAATAAGATTTTTGAGAACAATGGAAATATTATAGAAGCATTAACAGACCACAAACCTCACTGATGGCTTATAGTGGGCACTGAAGTTTGAATAAAGCACCTTCATATAGAAGTAAGCTTTTGGCTTGGAGGATTTTGAGGATGACCAGAATGAGTTTATAAAAACTTTGACAACTTATGCAGCACTGTATACAGAAGGATGGCCGACTTTGACTGTTTGCCCTTGCATATTCCCTAGCTTTTCTGAATTGTTCTCTGCAAGATGATTTTCATCAAAACTGTATTATGTGGGAAAATATGAGTTTTGTTGAAATTGAAAATTTCCACAAACCCATATATTTTTGATGGTGGTTGTTGTTTGGTTTTTTCTTTTTTATGGGGGGGAAAAAGTAGTATAAATAAGTTCCAAATTTTTTTCTGATTTGAAATTTGTTACGATTTCAAGACTATTATTTTGAAATGTGTGGGATAAATGGAAAACAGTCTTACAAAAAGTATTTCTAATTTAGCTAGTTATATCATATCCCAGTTTAAATGGACATTGTCTTTTTCAATAATTATTATCGTTTCAAAACCTGTTGAAAATTTAGTTTGTAAAAGTAGTGTTTTCCAAATACGTATTTTATCAGCTTCTCATTCTGACTAAAGGAATGCTTACAGAACCCTGTAGTAATGGACTGAGAGGTAATCACTCTTAACAGAGCAATCAAAACATGAGTTTCTTTCAAGGCTCAAAAGAGATGTGAATTCATTTAATATGTTGTCATAACTTCAGATAATTAAAAGCTGGTCTGATGACAGCAAATGCCAGTTGAGAGAATTTAAGCTCTTAGAGTCATACTAGGTATTGAGGAGAGAGTAGTGTTGGTGTTGACTAGAGCAGTGTTAATACTATTCTGAGATAGGTGAAGATATCTGCATTCAAGAAAATGCAATAATAAAGTGCCTTGCAAGTAGTTTTTAATTTTTGCTTTGCTTTTTCAAACATAGTTGTCACTAAATGGTTTCATATTGCCTCAGTAGAGACATTCCTTGAGTTGTGTGCTGTAGGCACACACATCCTTCTTTAATAAAAATAACTTTAAGTTGATGACTGCCTACGGCATGCTCAGCAGTGTTTGGAGAAAAAGGTAACCAATTAATATGCCTGGATTAAATTATTGGTGCTCAAAAATTCTGGGTTATGTTTTCATATTATCTTAATATGAGTAATCAGATCACTAAAAGACCCAAAAGCCAGCAAGATTGCCCAGCCAGCTGAAAAAAAAAATGAAAAAGAAAAACCTCCCACAAATAAAAAGGGAAATATTTTGTCAGCAGTATTTGGCATCTTCTTAAAATAAACAAAAAACAAACCCAAAATGTAATTCCTTGATTTCTTTCTAATAAATTACCTTTCTTGTCAGGTAACAATCCTGTACAGAGGCTCTTTATACTTAAGACCATAGTGACCACACTATTAAAGAAACAATTTTCAGCCATCTGGAAAGTGTTCTCACAGTATCCCACGTGTGCTCCAGGAGCACAGGGTGTGAGCAGAGGCTGGGCAAGCACAGGGCCAGTGCTCCCTCCATGGCTCTGCTGCAGCAGGAAGCAGCACTGACCAGGCCAGGTCCTCACTGTGCCTCCCTAAGGTTCATGGGCTGGCAAGGGTCAGGAAAGTGGTTGGTTTGCTGTTTTTAGTTTAATCGTTACAGGAGCTCATGTGCTTACTTTTTGTCTTCCACTAGATGTTCTTTAGGGTTCCCTTCTAACCTAAATTATTCAATGTTTCTGAGGTTTTAAAAGCTGTCACTGAAAATACTGGTGTGCTCCTGCCATCAGAGGGGGAGTGGTGGAAGAAGAGGAAACAAATCACTTGGAAGGAAAATTGGCACACTGCACCAATCCTTCACTATTTTTATTGTCAAGATAGTACTCTATCATATGTTTAAAACCCCTTCACTGATAACTTAAATACTGTTATGGCATTCTAAAGAATTAATAGATTCCTGTTCCAGTAGAGCTGAATTTGTTCCCAAAATTCAAGTTATCAAGTGTAAATTTAACTGCGTGGTGTGCATCATGTGGTTTGACATCAGTCTCAAAGGCTTCTGTAGATTTATGATACCAAGCAGTAGGAATATTTACTAATACTTGCAATATTTGTAATAATTTCTCATTATCATTTATCATCATCTTGCAATGAAGTAGCTGAATGGAAGCAACCCCATATAGCTGCTGCCATTAAAAGATCATTTGCCAGCAGCAGCACATGGCACTATGTGGGTTGGATCCCAGGCTAGCTCCAGAAGCTAAATACAGTAGCTCATGTGACACTGTGTGCTCAGTTAGGAGCTCATGAGCTGTTAATGACACCCGTTGTACCTATTTTTTTCACTATAAATCTTTGAGATGTTCTACTTGTACAGAAACAATGGTCTAATCTGCGGCTCAGTAATTCTCCAGGTCAGATTGCAATCTTTGGTTAAATTTGTCTTCAGTGCAAGCACTTTCAGAAGTAATATTCCAGCTTTCATCAGCTGGAGATGCAGGCTTGTTCATGCCTCGGAAGCTGAGGAGCCAACAGCTTCTGCCAATTCTGGTAACCTTTGCAAGGAAGGAAACACTGCTGCAGCTCCTTGCTTGCCTAAGCTACTCTTACCCATATTCAAACTGGTTGATCTGTCACCCATCCTGGAGGTGCAGGCCATTTGGGACACAAAGTGGGAGCTGCTTGCTGGGCCACGGGAAATGGTAGTTGAAGCTGGTGGTGTAGAGGAGTTTGTTTCTGTTGCAGGGGGAAGAATCACTGGAGTAATTCTGTTGTGCGTATGTGTGTAGAATAGAAACCTTAATATGCTTCTCTCTTAGTACTGTTTGTCTTTTACTTCTATACTGACTAAATCACTTGAAATTTGTGACTATTTATTTAGTTTCATAATCCCCTTGTGTGTAATTGAGTATCCCCATTTCACAGATAAGGTACTAATTGATTTCCTCACATTATGCAGGGAATTTGGCAGAGCAGAGAGTTGAATGCATCTCTCCAGAGCTCGAGATTCCCTCAGTACTTACTGGGCCATATTCTTTTTCTCTCTGTCTCCCTCTAAGTTTTGAGAGATGTGCCCTGCACTGTAGAGCATAGATACAGATAGCATCTGACTATAAATGTCAATTAAAAAATGTGTCTTAAATAAAAATCCCATCTGGATACACACAGGATACCACTCCAAGGAGGAGGATGGATAGAAATGGATGTCAAAGGACAGTGACATAGTTCTGCATCAGTTTGCATCACTTGATAGCTTCTGGATCCCTGCTGTTAGAAAGCAGGATTGCATAATAAAAAAAACTAAGAACTCCAATACTCACCTTAAAATGCTAGCTTGTTTTCTTGCTATCTTTTTTCGAGAACAGCTACTTAAGACAGACAAGTATTCAATGGTTGGTAACATGAAAAAAATAAAATTGCCCTTTGTTAAGAACTGCTACTGAGTTACGTGTTCTTGGTGTATTGAAAACTCTAGAGATTGCTGAGTGTAAATATTAACTGTGGTCACTGTTACTGTGTTTAGATAGATACCAAAATGGAGATTTTTCTTCTACTGTTTTTGAACATATAAAGCAAAGGTTATTTTGCTTTACTTGCTACCTTTAAAAGGAAATAAAATTAGGGGAAAAGAATTGCTAATACAGAAGCAATTCACAGTGCAAACTAATGTCACCCACTAAACTCTTATAGATGCCATGTATGCCTTGCTTGGTGTAGACTAATTTGGACTATGTAATTTTTAAATCTGCAGTACTTTCTAATATTCTATTAGAAATCATTATTTTAGAGTTATAAAACATGTATGCTCTTTTTCCTAAGAGGCCAAAATGGCTACAGGTCTTTCAAGTTAAATACTGTACATAATTAGATAGTTTTAAAAATGTATCTTATGTACCCAGAAGTGGTTCCAGTCTCTTGACAACACACAAATAAGGCAGATAATTTTTTCAGTGTGTATTTACAAAGCTTCCTAGCCTTTCAGTCAATACGTGGTGTGGTAGCTTACACAAATATGTGCTTTAGTACATTTAAGCTGTAGGTTGCAGATGCAAATATGAGTTGGGAAGCCCTCACTGGAGCTGATATGGCTTTGTATGTTCAATTATAAATGTAGAAAGCAGTTTTTGAAACCCTTAAACATATCTGTCTTAAAAGCAGCTCAAGTAATTTTTTTATAATAACAACAGTATTCAATTGGGGGATACAGTAGCACAAACACCACCTTTTACAATTAATAGATCTCTGTACAGGAGTTCTCTTCTGACTCCCTTTTTGAAGGAGGTGATTATGTTTAACAAGGCAATGAGTCTTTCACAGGTTACCGTTTCAGGACAGTCTGTCTATGGAGTTTTTACACGTATGTCAGTGCCCTGCTGAGAGGTCTGTTTTTCTAGAGGTGCCAAGCACCATATGTGAAGTGTCCAACTGTAATTAAGTTGTCTGATGTTAATAACAGCTTAGGTGGTTTCAAGCATAAATCTGTGCTAGCAGGCATTGTGGCTTTTGGGCTGAGGTAAGATGCAAGCTCCCAGCAAGGCTGCAAACATAAAGCACAATTTCAGGATATATCAAATTAGAAAATGTAGAGAAGTGTGAAAAGCCATCTTGATACAAATCCAAGGCATTTCCTGACCTCTTTCTACTGTTGATTTAAGGAGGAATGCATCTTACCAGGTTACAGGTGGGTGATGTGGTAGCTGTAGCCTGGATTCCTCTTTGGCATCCAGCTAATGATAACTTGGTAGATGGGGAGCTTGATGCAGGAGGGATGGTGTTTTCTGAACCAGAGGAATGCTTGTTAAATAAGATAATTAGTCCTAGTGCCTATAGCATACACATCACATCCCTCTGCTTGAAATTCTTCCCTGTCACCAGAGCAAGGGCAACAGAAACAGATTGGACAGTCAAGATGTCATGAAGTGTCAGAACTTTTCTTTTGTTCTATATTTAAGTGTTACATTAGGACACCAGTAAAACTGAAAGGGTCTTTCTAGAAAGTGAAGTAGCTTTATTTCTTCCTGTCCATGGAAGAGGAGCTGATCAGCTGATTTTTTGGGAAGCCATCCTTTAATGTACAAGAACAGTGACTCTTCTTTGTGGATCACTGGAATAAGAGGTATGTCCATTTATTCTTCTGGTTTGAACCTTTTGCACAGCTCTTGAGATTGAGATTTTTGCTGTGCTTTGCTTGTGTTCCTCTGCCACCAGCCATGTCAGTCAGTCAAGCTACTTCAGAAATTTCAAGTTGTTTTCTCAGTCACTCTAGTCCTTTGTCAGTGCTTTGGCTTCTGCTGGATGCAGGTGCCTCTTTGCATCTGCAGAATTCATAGCCTTTTTTTGCTTTGGGGCTTCTGAATTGCCACCATCACAATTTCAGGTAGATTGGAGGATAAGAAAATAACCAGGGAAACTGAAGTTGGGATTTGGTTGTGAACTAGCACAAAAGATTAGAATCTTGGAAAGTCTTTTCTCCTGGCAAAAAGATTTTCCTGAAAAAAGGGAGAAGTGAAGTTTTTAACTTTACTTGAGGATGTGGATACATCCTAGGAGTAGATAAGTGGCACAAGGTTTCATTCTGTTTAACTGGTGCAGTGTTGTGACTTTTTGTTCTCCACCAAACCAAGTGGACAAATGCAAGTCAAACCACCACAGTTGCTAATATTGTGATTTAAGCTTTATTCACCCTTTGCAGAATGTGCAAAACCAACCTTTGTAAGGGTGCTGTAAGACCAGAAACATCCCCGTGTAGTGAAATACAGCCGTGGAGAAACACAGTGTCCCTCCTCTGCTCGCGGGAGCGGTGCCGGGTTGACGAAAACCTTCACTGGAATCACTCCGTGCTTGTGAGGAGGCCTGTGGGTCCATGCAGGCAGTGGGAGCCCTCAGCTCGTGTGTCCGTGCTGATGCAGTCAGAGCTGCACAGGCTGGGGGGCTTTGGCTGCTGGCAGCAGCCTGGGATGCACCGAATGCGGTGTGTGAATGTGTGTGGGCACTGTGCCGGGAGCCGGGGGAAGGAGCGCAGTTCCTCCTCCCTGCAGTGGATTCAGCCGCCACGGCGCAGGCCACAGTGAAGAGCTGTTCCCTGGAACCCACCCTGGCTCCTGCTTCCTTAGCTCCAGGCCATTGCTCCTTGTCCTGCTATCTTCTGAGACCGCAGAATTCCCTTCCTTCATTTATATTATTACCTTGAAGGTATTTATAGACTGTGATTGAGGCCCCCTGAGTCTTCTCTCTTTGAGACTATGTAAGTTTAGCTCCCGAAGTCTCTCCTCACACATCTTACCCTCTAATTCCTCTATTGCCTCTCTGTATTTCTTCTAATATTTTAAACACTTTTCCTAAACTCCAAGCACCTGAGCCAGCTGTAGTGCATTGCTAAGCAGGGCAATGCTATTAATGCCTTCTAAATATTCGCTTTCCCTGTTACTCATCCAAGACCAATTCTAGCTTGTGCCCTTGCACATGGTATTGTATGCTCCCATTTTGTGTATTGCTGCCAAATGGAAATCTTTTCTTCTGCCTTTGTGGGTATCTTAGACAGCAAAGTGCCAGTGCTGTTTAATTCTACTTTTATGGTTATATGTCATGCTTTATGCTTTAAGCATTTCTTCTTACTGATGTCAATTTGCTTTTTTATGTAATCTTGTTTCTTTTTAAATTTTTTTTTTTATATTTGACTTTAGTCATCAGTGTTTTAGGCCATCTTGTGCCTGTCTAAATGTGGACAAAATATGTAGGATCCACTCTGTACACAGATACTGAAAGATGACCTTTTTAGTGACTAATACATGTCACTTTTCTCAAAACCAAGGCCAATATGGATATGGTGTCTAAGAATTTACCTGTCAAACCAGTGCTTTGACCACAAGTTTGATAAGTTGAGGAGCAGATACTGCCATTGCTATGCACAGAAGGCTGAAGACAGAGGAATGAATCATTACTTTCTATAATCTGCTAGGTGCTTTATGACAGAAGCTGAATATTCAATGTAAAGATCTGATTTTTCCATGATACTGATAGGTCTTGGAGTCTTTCACCAGGATATTAAAAAAACATCCTACTGATATTGAACAGACAGTACTGTGGATCAGGTGCTGCAGAAGGACTTGACCCTGTAAGAGGAATGATGGAGAGCACTGAGCTAGGAGATCTTTTATTGATATTTGTCAGGTTTCCAAAAGGGAATGTACTAAAGGATTTCTCCACATGCAAAGGAACAATGTTCCCTCAGGGTGCAGGACACCATTATTCCTGGCTGCTACAATCTCCAAAGACAATGAGAATGTGGATGGACAAACATTTATGGCACCAGCTTTTTATCTTCACCAGTCTGTTGGTTTATTGTACTTAGATGCTGATCACTTGGTATGGCAGAAATTTCAATTACTGGATTAAAAAAATATGCTTTCACTAAATGCTTTTTTCACCTTAGTATTTGTCTGTCAGCATGAGCTCATTATCTCCTGGCAAGGTTCTGTTCCATTGACATTATCTCTTAATTATATTAAAATGAAAGACAGAACTTTACTGTTCAAGAATAATTTCTAAAACTATAATTTAGATTTAAACAACTGTGTCAATAAAGCAGAGGGAGGGTGCTTTTCAGATTCAATGGCATGAGTGTTATGATCTCCCCTATCTGAACCTGCTCTTTTGGTGGCTGCAGCAAGCTGATCAAGCTGAGCAGAATGTCCCTGAAGTGGTTTCACTGGAACTTCCCTGGGACCAGGTATGCTGGGTTGGCCTCTTGGTTCACTTGAGGGGCACCTTGGATGACTTTCCTCTGCTAATATGAATCAGAGTAAAACACAGGCTTTTTTTTAAAGTTTCTAGCAGCTCCTACAAACTAAATATTTAAGATACTCATTCCAAGGAATTGAAATATGAAATAGGGGCAAAACAGAACAAATTTTGAAATTAAGTTCACCCATACCAAACAGTGATATTAATTACTTGGTCAAAATACAGACCTCTCCTGTAGTTTTAACTACAGGGCAGTTGTGTTGAAATTTATTATTTCTGATTCCTGTGTTTTAAATCCTGCTCATTACTGGCAGGGTCTGAATACAGCCACCCTTTTAGTTGATGTTAAGTGCAAACAGAGGGGAGTTTGTATTCCTTTCTCAGAAGAAACAAATGCTACAAGGGTGTTCTTGAATTGAGGGTGGGAGAAAATGTATTTTTTGAGAACTGGTCATGGTTTCATAATTAGGAATGAATTGAGTTTTGCATGTAATTTAAGGGTGACCAACTTCTCTTTTAGTTGTGAATAATACTATGTTTTCATAATTCCAGAACATGTCCTTTAAACTAGAGATTTAATTCAGATTACAGATTTAAAATTAGTTAAGTGCACATTTTTCAAAACATTTAGTTCCCCAAGCCAAATGGCTTTCTCCTCTCACGGTCTTGATCTTAGTTCTAAGGACAGAATCCTGTAGTCTGCTCTGTGTAAAATAATATTTATAATTTGTGCAGGGAACAAAGGACATAACTTGGATTGGCCCCAATAAGTGAAGATTTCATCTTCTGAGCAGTTTTAATAATTCTTTTCTCAGATAATTTTATGTAAAAATAATTTCCTCCAAACTCTCTGCTGTCTGCCGTCTCCTTCTGGTCAGGTCTGAAAAAGGAGTGAGGATGAAAAAGTTTTGGGTAGTTTTTTTGTTTGTTTTTAACAGAAACCAGTTTTCAAAACAGCCACCAACTCTGTTTCAACACTAATGGCTGAAGAATGTTAGTCTACACTACTTGTCTTTGTTAATATTCTCTGTGAGTCAAACCACTTAATTTCCATGCTGGTAAAAGCTGTTTATTTGTAAGTTTAAGGTTAATTCTGCAGTTTGGGTGTTTATAGCAGTTGGGGTTCTTACAGTTATATCCAGCACATCCCTAATGATTTTAGTCTAATATTGATGTATCTTTACATTCATTGGAAATGTGTTCTTAGTGTTTTGCATAGGTAGGCCCTATGTAACTAAAAATCCTCTCTAGGAGTCAGAGGTTGAGGGGTCCTGAGACAGGTCTGTGATGTGGAGAAGGAACTTGTTGTATGTGAAACAAGGGGAGAGAGGGAGGAAATTGTGGTCTTTAGTAGCCATTTGCTGCAGTTATGCATCATTTTGAGTATTCAGAGTCATCAAACTGGAGTGGTTTGAGTGGTCATAATATATGTAAAGTTTAGCAGACTTTTAAAATACCTTAAATAGGTAATAGTAATAAATGACAGCACTTAAAACCTTGCTGGTATTAGCTGAGATAAACACAAATATAAGACATAATCCTTAGTAGGTATTTTCAGTTGAAAGCAGAATAAATAGTCTGTCCACCTCATCTCTGTGCTGCTGTTTACATTGACAAAAAGAGGGCAGATACACGGGATTTCACTGGATTTTTTTTTTTTTTTCTTTTTTTTTTTTTTTTTAAATTCACTCCCACAGGATTAAATGCCAAGGACTGTCATTATTTCCCAAGGAATGCAGATCTGCTACTTAAGGAAAGCAGAACACTGCCCCCAAAATCCTCACCCATGGATGAAATCATCTCTGTCTCAGAAACTCTTTTGTCTGTAGGTGTTTGTTCTTCTGCATTAGTTTTTTGATTTTGCTCACTATTTTCTTGTGAAATTTTATCCTTGTAATAATGAATCAAAAACATTGAGCAACGGACTACAAGCCACACCCCTGTCAAACCTTGAGAATCCTGAATTCTCTAGTTTTTACTTGCCTCGGACATAGGAAACCGATCCCTAAAGCCCGAGATACTCATGTATTTAGAAGAGAGTGAAATTCTCTGAGGAAGTTGTTGAAGGACAGCTCTTTTCAAAGTGGTCACTACACAGATTAAATGGCTGTGGTTTATACTGGAATATACCCTTCACAGGTTATCCATGCTCCGGGTGAGACTCAGCTCAGACCCAGAAGTTACTGCCCATCCTTGATATTTTGTTGGAGTTAGGAACTGGGATAAAAGGAAGCATATAGTGGAGGTTCTGGCTGGTTCCCAGAATGTTCTGTATGTTCAGAGTGGACTACAAATGGCAAGCTTTGGAGACTTGTTACAAGTATGATTGGGACCAAAGTCACAGCACAGGTAATTTTTGTCTTAAAGCGGAGCTCCATTGACTAGAGGAGAAAAATTGGCTAAATTTTAGGTGTGGAAGATGTATAGTAGAATATTCCTCTCTTCTGAAAGCAGAAGGTAGAGCTTTCATGTCTGATCAGTGATGCTTTTCTTTAAGCAGACACAGCTTTTCTGGGCTTCCAGTACCTCACCACTCTGATAAGTAAAAAATTTCTTCTTTGTATCTCTCCTAAACCTGCCCATTTTCAGTTTAAAGCTATTCTTCCTTGTCCTGTGATTACCTGTCCTTGTAAAAAGTCTCTCTGCATCTTTTCTGTAGGCCTCATTTAGCACTGGAAGGTGCTGTAAGGGCTCCCTGAAGCCTTTTGCAGGCTGAGCAATTCCAGCTGTCTCAGCCTCTCCTCATGGGAGAGGTGCTCCAGCCCTGTGATCATCCCCATGGTCTCCTCTGGACCTGCTCCAACAGGTCCACATCCTTCTTATGCTGGGGGTCCCAGAGCTGGATGCAGCACTGCAGGTGGGGTGTCAAATGTGAATCTGTTTGCAGAAATGTATTAAATTAAACCAATATATCTTTTGACAGAGTAGAAGAATTGTTCACCTACAACTGTCTCTCGGAAGGTGGAATGTCAGAAATAAAATACTCACATAAAAGTCTGGATTCACTAATCTGGTGCTCCCAGGGACTTCAGGTCATCTAATAGCTTGATGAAACAGAGTAGCTCAAAGGAAAGTGCTTCCTCTGGGATGTAGATATCTATAGCAATGGACTTTTCACAAGCTATGGGAAGATCAAAAAACTAACAATCATGGGATACTATGTACTGAGAGCAGCTGTATGGGAGAGTCTTGTGGCCTTTAATGATTATAGGATATGCTAGATATCAGACTGGAGAGATTAAATAATATATTTGTTATTAAATGAGAACTTAACCACACTGCTAGAGGGAGGCAGTATTTTTACAATCTTACTTCTTAACACTTCACAAGAAGGGCTGGGAGTGAACCTGTGAAGTTTTGGTTGAAGTGACCTTTAAGTACAAGAGGGGATGACACATGGGAAAACACATGATAAACAAGCTTCAGGATGAAGATTTTTCTCCATGTTTGTCTTCTAGTTTAAAGTGAAATGTTCTGTAAAAGCCACATAAGGGAAAAAAGCAAAATGCAGCTTTTCATGTCATTGACAGTTTGCTGACAGGAGTACAAACCAAAGCCTTGGCACCTTAATTTTCTCCTTTAATTTGTAATTGTAGTCTGGTTGAGTTGTATGTGTTTGCAGGGCATTTCACTCACAATTTCTCCTGGAGGGAAACAGCCCTTTGCTTTCAGGCTGTCACTGATGTGAAGGGCAGTGTGTGCCCCTGAGAGCAGGTGTGGGCAGGGTGCTCCCTCCAGCCCTGAGGAAAGCTGGGGCTCAGTCCCCTGTGTCCAGCCTGGCTTCCTACCAGAGCTGAGCTGGGTGGAGGAAAGGGAGCCCAAGATCCTCCCCAAGCTCATGATTTTGGTGCTGTTTCAGGGGAATGGGAGGATGGAAGCGAGCAGGGTGGGACTGAGATGGATGTCAGCACAGGCCTCTCTTTCTTGGGAGATGAGTTGGTTCTGCATCTTGTGGGGAGGAGATGAGAAGAGGGAGAAGGGCTAAAGGGATTTGTGCTTTTCTTGAGGAGGGAAGAGGGTGGGAGTGCAGAGGGATTGGTTGAGAGTTGGGCAGGAGGAGCAGGCATGTCTCTGGGCACTGGTGGTGTAAGGGAAAAAGGAAACTCTCGAAGGGGTTTGGGGGTCATGGCCTCACATCCCAGGCACAGGGCAGCTTGGTTCCTGCCTGGACACCTTTTAACTCATCACTGGGCTTTGAATTTCTCATGGTTGGTGTCCTTAGCAGTGAGAGGGAAGCAGCTTGGAGATATGGGAGAGCTGACAACCCCCTCAGGGCACTGGCCTCCCAGGCTCCTGCACCCTTGTGTGAAGTGTTGCTGCTGCTAATGGTAAATACAAAATAGATTATTTTGTCCCTCATCTTTCAGGAGGGGAAATTAACTTCTGTCTATGATGCTGGAAAGCTGCTAGAGCAGCACATGACATACGACCTCCTCAGTTAATAAGAGGAAACAAGTATTTTTAGTCCCCAAAATGATGCAACCAGAGATCTCTGTGCCTCTAAAAATGTAGTTAAAGCTGAATGGCCACCAGCAAAAACTGACTTTCAAGAACTGTAAATAATATGGTGGTTGGGACTAATCCTTAGTCTTGCCACAATTCTTACATGGGGCTTCAGCCATTTGAACAGTTACAAGACCAGATTAGGGTATCAATATCTGACCTACTCCCTCATTTTGTCCGTCAATGTCATCCCCCACTTTATTTTCTTAGCAGAAGAAACAGGAGCAGCTGAAATATTGCTTCTGTAGTTAATGTACCTGGCTTCAAAAATAGCCTATAATTTAATTTAGGAAAATTAGAAGGCACTTTCTGACCCAGCAACAATAGAAATTGAAGTCTATTTGTCTCATGCAAACACAGAGCTCAGACAGCAACAGTGCAAACTTCTTCATATTGGTCCCTAGTGTGATACTAATGTTGGCTGAGAGGAAGAGAATTCATTTTGTGGACTCTGCTTTAGAGCAAAGATGACCTATTGTGGTTAATTGTGAGCCTGCTTAGGAGGACATTGTATGGCTGGGAACAGTGCTGAAGATGCTACACCTGTGATCCCAGGGTAGAGATTCAGCTTGCTTTCAGGATAAATAGATGGCACTCATAGTTCTTGCAGAAAATGAGAATAAACACAACAACTCCTCCCCCAGGATGCACTTACTTGCAATCAAAGATTTATAGTTGTCCAGTCTTCAAGTGTGATGTTAGTGTGTACAACAAAACCAGTATGTACACTTCACATTCCACATTGTAATTGACTTATAATAAAAGTACCAAGTTATTATTTGCTCATTAAGAATGTATTAAGAAAATAGTTCATTTATCAATATATTTTTTTAATGTACTTGTATTTATTTCCCTAGAAATTGGTGTACCTTATTACTTGCACTTTCTAAACTCTGGTTCAGAGAGACACTTTCACTAAGAATTCAATATAGCCATTGAATTTTGTACTTGTGGTTAAGAGCATGTAAAATTAACAAGTATTACATTGTTGTACAGTATAATTTTTTGGTAGAATTGTGGATACATTTTTCTGATTTGCAGATGTAGTTCTTTTATCTTTCAAATAAATCAGCAATAGAATTACTTGAAACTCTGTCCTTTTCCACATAGTAACACTGTGCACTGGGGCTGCCCCATTCCTGGGATTTTTCAAGGCCATGTTGGACAGGGCTTTGAGAAATCTGATCTACTAGAAAGCATCCGTGGAAGGGGGTTGATTTTTAAGGTCCCTTCCAACCCAAGCTATCCTGTGATCTATGACTCCAGGAAGAACCTGGAACTTGGAACCTGTCAGCTCAGGCATTGGTACTTTTAAGAATTTGTACTTACTTAAGCTTCAATTCAGCTTTGAGGGTTTCAAGTTGTTTTAAGCACAGACTGATTCAAATAATTTCAAATGAGTACTGCATTGATTCCATAGGAGTTTTGTGATGACATAAAGAAAAGGATTGCATCTCTCATTAGCATGGTGGAGAGCATGGCCTGCATGTTGTGACAATGATTCAGCTTTCTTGGAACACAGTTCTTCAGACTTTCTTGGAGTTTGAGTGATACAGACAAAGTTTGCAAGTTGTCTTTTGTGAGCCAGAGTATTGTCCAGTTTGAAATGATCTGTAGCTGGCCCTGTGTTTCTGTTTGGATAAATGCAAAAGCCTTTGCCAACTTTTTCAGTGCAACTGCGTGAATTGCCGAAGTAGTAATTAGGCTGAGGTTGGATCCCGTCCTCTGACTTAGCATTGCCTCACAGAGAAGGCAGCAAGGGAATTATTTACCTTTTAATTGTAGTTCTCTGAAGGTGGGAGTCTCTATGGATTGATGCTCAGGGGGTCTCAGCTGTTGTGACCTTGGGTACTGAATGACTAGATTAAATGGTAAAGTTTAGAACTGGTCATAATGAGTTAGTACAAAAAGATGCCTTGAGGGGTCTATATGGCATATCATAGCCCCTAACTCCCAAATCCTTTTCAGACTAATTATAATAATTAGAACTTAAATAGGAATAAAACCCCATCTCTCAGGGGGAGGTGGGAGGATGAGTGTGGCTCTAATAGCGGACACCATGCTCAGAGAACTCAATTATAAGCAAGTAATTTTCTTCTCTCCAAAAGGTAATTGGCCTCTTCCACATCTCTTTTCTCACAGATGATGGGGGAGAATAGTGTGGAGAGGGTGCTTGCTGCCAATAGGAGCCAGGATTGCTGGTTAACGTGTGGAAATGAAACCCAGCAATGGCTTTGATATTCTCCAGTACTAAAAAGGAAATGTCCTGAACACTAAAAAATGCCCAAAAGGATACCTGTGGGAAAAAGTTTTGGCATACAGTAGGTGGGTGTACTGAAAGTTGTCTTCCCTGCCCCAGAGCTAGATGATTTTCATACAGACCCAGAACAGGAACAACTCTCAAAGCTTGCTGTTGTATCTCAACATCCCATTGTTGAGATCATCCCACAAGCAAGTGTTATAATTTGGCTTTAGGTATTCCTCTGAGACTGCCAGTAGTGGCCAGTTAGTTCAAATGTGGCAGCAAAATCCTGACAAGTAATATTCCTTAGGTTTTGCATTTTTAACATGCATGTGTAAATTTCCCTTTTTAAGCAGTTTTAGTTAAGGAATTTCACTTTAAGGTGTTGACAAGAAACAAAGCTTCAAGGGAAAATCTGTACACCCCTCTCTTGCTCCTGTCCTTCCTTCTTATGCCAGGCCACCCTAAGCAGCTCTAACCTGGCAGAGAGTACAACTAAAAGATCTAAGTGAGTTGAGGTTTGCTACTGCAAAATTTAAAAATACTCTGCTGGTATTCAGTCAAGCTTAAGAGTGGTTTCTGGCCTTTAAGAAGGCTTATGACCCTTTATAATTCAGGAAATCTGATTTACTTGGAATGTTAACTACACACCTCTGCTGTACTAGTTGCGGACAAAGCCAGCTGAACAAACCTGTGATTAAAGTTAGGAAATTGTACAATGTCCTGAAGAGGGTAGGTTACTGGCCAGGTTGATATCTTTAATTTGACAACCTTCTACTACCTCTGAGATTTGCTTGCAGTTAGTAAAATGCATAAAATTTTAGAAGAGTAACATGTGGCTTTTAGTTTTAAAACATTTTGTAACTGACTGATTTCATCTGACAGTAGTTTCAGAACAGATAGCAATTGTTTACAAAACCAGATGTTTTTATCTCATATTCTATAATTCTTTGCAGTCAGGAGGGAAAATAAATAATCCACTTTCCCAGAGATATGTCTTCATATAATAACAGGCTGTCTTCACAGTCTGTGTGGTCTCTGCTCTGAGAGTATTAAAACTTCAGACTTTCCTATCTCTAAATTTTTAGGGATGAGG
This sequence comes from Chaetops frenatus, assembly GCA_013400775.1. Classification (NCBI taxonomy): domain Eukaryota; kingdom Metazoa; phylum Chordata; class Aves; order Passeriformes; family Picathartidae; genus Chaetops; species Chaetops frenatus. The sequence goes on along the minus strand of VZTR01031752.1, from coordinate 229,265 downwards.
CAGTAGTCCTCTTCTTCCTGCTGTCCCCAAGTCACAAAGTTAGTGTTCAGGTGTCTTTCTTTTGGCAGTGGCATTTAAGGATACATCTGAAAGTGCGATTTCCCCAGGAGCTCGTTGGCTGAAAGGTGTAACTGTGTTCTCAGATTTCCAGTTATGGGTAGAGGCTGTGCATCTGCAGTGGACTCTCTGTTGCTACTTGCATCAAATGTTGGCAAACTTTTAACTAACAAACCTCCAAATGGTGTTTTTAACCTCTCTGGCATTCAGCATCTGTAAAAGCTGGGGTTGCCATAGTAGCAAGTTGTTGCTTGAGCGATAATGTTCTTATGATGTCATCAGAAAATAGCCTGTTCCCAGGAATACCTTGAACTCCATATAGAAAAGTGCTGCCCTCAGTGTAGTTCAGTATGGAAACAATTAGAAATGCATGTTTTTCTATCGTTATGAAATAGCTCTTTTCTATGTGCTGGCACATCTTGACATCCGCGGTGGAATTTTTAAAGAAAACAGGAGAACTGCTTTGAACTTGTTCAAGAAGAGTTATTATGTAAAATGTGTATCTGACAGTGAGTGTTTTTTACATTAACCATAGTGGTTATGTGCCTGTCTGCTATAGACTGGCTATTGTTTAACTGGAGTGTTTTATTCTATGTCGCAAAGTTCATTCAAGTTTCTTAGCTCTGTTCCTGAAAGAACCACAAGTTTAAAGTAGTGATGGTTTATTCTTCTCTGTTCTCAGCACTTGACAAAGAATGCCCTTTTCCTTGACATGTATTTCTATATAGAAATAATTGGCACTCTATGAATTCTACCTTTTTTCTTGCCTGGATTCATACGTGCTAAGTAACAGCACTGACATGGTGCACACTGGTGTGGGAGTGGCAGGTTGCTGTGCTCTGTCCTGCACACTGGGTTTCTGCATGTCTCATCCTAAGACCTTTTGAGTAGAATGAGCCACATAACCAGTCTTACAGCTTTTTCCAGTGCATTGCCATGAATCCAGGAGCCTCTACATGGCCCACACACATGCAGAGTGACCAAGCATCTCACCTGGACCAGAGGGTTTGCTGAGACTGTTGCTTTCTGGCTGGCTGTTGCTTTCTGACCAGCCCCACTTGGGCTAATGCAACAGGTGGCTGCTGGCACAGCTGTTTCTCATGCCATAAAACACCTGCTCTGTTGTTAGCCTGGCAGGTCAGTCTGTTCTTCTGTAGGCCAGAGCTCTGGAGGAGTCCAGCCTTCTGTGCCCACCTAGGCTGGGGAACCCGGAAAATTCTTATTCTGAAACTGCTCATCCTGTGTCACATAATTAGGGCCCCACATGATCCAGGAGTCTGCCCTTATTTCATTTTGTGCCATCAAATGGCCTCAGTCATCCTCTGATCTTGTTTGACTTGGTTTTCAACAAGATTCACAGCACCAGCAGAAGCTGCCCTGCCTACTGCCGTTCTCACCATGTGATCTTGCTCAAATGTTGGTTTTTTTCCTATCTCCTTTAAAACAGAATCTGCTACCTAAGATGTTTTGCAACATAATTTTTTCTACCAGTACATGCTGCAAAGAGATTGATTTCATCTTGGGAAGAAATTATTTGCTTAACTGGGAGCATGATGGGGCACTGGCACGGGCTGCCCAGAGAAGCTGTGGCTGCCCCATCCCTGGAAGTTTTCAAGGCTGGGTTGGATGGGGCCTGGAGCAACCTGGGGTAATGAAAGATGTCCCTGTCCATGGAAGGGAGGTTGGAATGAGATGATCTTTTAGGTCCCTTTCAATCCAAGCCATTCTATGATTCATTTAATATACTCTTAAGATTAAGCTTTTAGAAGCCAACAAATTGAGCTACATAGATGGAGAAATGTAGTGTTTGTAAGGGAATGTTTACACTGAGTATCTTTTGCTCACTCTAAGTCAAATGAAATATTTTGCAGAATCTGTTGTATTTATTCTCAGTCACACTGACTCTTATAAAATAGAAATTATTATATTCTGCAGCTAAAGATTAGTGGTTTGGATTTTTTTAAATGGGTATTTGTTAAAAATATGTGATGACACTGAAGTGTAAAAATGCTGTTCTACCCTCCTCTTTCTTCCAGAAAAAATGCTAATTGGCCTGATCTGCTTTTTAATAGTGACATTTATTACCTATGGAGGCAAATAAATTTGTTTAATTCCCATTTACTTTTATTCCCTTGGAAGGTTAGTTCATTTATATTTCATTTCATTGAGGACACTCTGGACTTGAGCTGTCTTGCAGCAGAGAGAGCTGGAGAATGGAGCAACAACTGTATTATTGAAGAGCTCCATAGCCACAGACTGGGAAAAGCATGATCGGATGTGATTTTCAGAACAGATGCCCAAGCAGAGTTGGCAGTTAATTAAAAGCACTATGTACTTAATGATTAACTAATCACAGCGTGATGGCATTCAACGGAGATGCAAGAAACTTCTCTGCTGGATTCAACAGAGAAACTCCTAATGTCTGCCTTCAGGGTACCGTACTTACAGCCGTTTGCTTTTGCATTACCAGCAGAGACAACAGGAGCAGTTAGGCTGGCAAATTTCATTAAGCATTGCTTAGTTAAAAACTTCAAAAACAGAAAAGATTAACTTAGTCAACACTGTATCTGCTACACATAGAACAGTGTGTCTTTAGCAATGGTATTTCACAGCCATGTTGTCAAGCAAGTGATGGCAAAGCAATGTGAGCATTTAATCATGCTTCATCAGGAAGGTGTAGTAAGTATTTTTTCCATTCTACTGTGAGTAAATAAGGGAGAGAGAGATTACACTACATAAGTGATATGTCTGTAAATAACAGTCTGGAATGTTCTAGATATGCACCAACAGATGATGTGGTAGGTTTTTTTTGTTGTTTTTGTTTTGGGTTTTGGGGGTTTTTTTGCAATAGAATTACAGAGTCGTGCTTATAGTGCAACACCTATTCATTTCAAAGCTATTTTCTTCACCTCTTTCTCCAATGTTTTATTCTTTCTAATTTTACCCTCGGGTATTCAGTTCCTTTGCACAGGAGTTGTCTTTTTGCCTAAATTTATTTACAGCACCTAGCACCATAAGGTCCTGTGGTGTTACAACACAAATAATCAGAATATTGCATTTTTGCATCTCATAGATTGTGATCAGAGAAAATTTAGTTATGTGCAAAATGCAATGCAGGAAGCTGAGGCATTTTCAACCCAATTAGAAAGCAAATTTCTGAGAAATCTCTGGAGTGATTGCTTTCCTGTCACAATTCTGCTTCATGGTGTGGATGCAGTCCAGATAATTAGAGCTAGAAAGGAAAATGACAGTGGATTTAAAGAAAAAAAATTTACCATTTGAATTCAGTGATGATACTGAAGAGAACATTTAAAAATTATTGTTAGGGATTGCCAAAGATAATTGTTCCTGTGTGATAATGTTTGGCAATACATACCCGCTTCTTTCGCCAGTAGTGAAGAGCTCTGCCTGGCTGTAAGGATGCCTGGGTCCTGCTCCCAGCTCACACAGGCTGCAAGTGCAGGACACTCAGCCTCTGTCTTCTTGCTCCTCAAATTTGTGGCTAGCAGAATACAACATGGCAAGAGATGCTTGGAGTAATTACACACATACCCTGTGCACAAGAGATCCTCAACTGGAGCAGGATGTCTCACCCAGCACCAAGGTAAACTGGGGCTTCTTCTCTTGATACAGCTTGAACATGGTTTTCTTCCCTGTAGTTCGGTCTAATTCAGGAAAAAAGCAGTGTTTAATACCTCCAGTGTGCCTTTTGCCATGGCCAGCTGGTGTGCACGTTCTGTGTTTCAGTGCAAAATTAATTTTCCCAAAGCGAAGCCTTTGGAAGTATAAGCAACCAGCTTTTCTTTTGAAGGCAATAGGTGGAATAATAAGACTGGCTGGTCCTCTGTGGTGGCAGCAGCCATCCAGCCCACATTCCCATCAGACGGGCTCTGGGCCCCTCCATCACCCTGATAACCCCTTCTGCTGTCTTTTCCCAGTCCTGTAGCTCTGACTGCCCAGTCTCCAGCAAAACAGACGAGCTGTGAGCTGCAAGCCGGGCACAGAAGGCAAAGGTGTCAAGTAGAGGTCCAGTCCCTTGGTGTCTGGGGAAAGCCTAGATGTCCTTCTCTGTCCTCATGGCACTGCTGCACTCTTCTGGTGCTGCCACAGATAGGACAAGTTTGTTTTGCTCTGCATGTCACCTTGTGGCTGTTGGCATGAAACTCTGCAGAGCTGAAACCTTGTCCCAGGGATTTGTATGTGCTGACTGGAACACATGGACAGGGCACCCGAGGAGTTTTGGTCACTATCCAGAAGCCCAAAAAAGATAAAACACCTGTCAAAATCCCTGATTTGCCAGTGTCAGGTCCTTGGTTGCACTGTGGAGAAGCCAATTCAAAGTACCTGAGCTAATGATGATTCCAGGATAGTCATTGCTAAGGTAAAGTTGCTTCCAGACCCCTGTCAGAAAAGGGGAGTCCCCAGGGCTGCAAGGCTCCAGGATGGCTATGAGTCTCCAGAGTGGGAATGCTGCTAGACTTTTCCTGCAGGGTATGGTTGGTGCATGGATCTCCACTTTTGGGCACCCCCTTTTTCAAAGGAATAGAACCTGCTTTTCCCCATCCAAGTAGTAGTGAAGAAAGACATCAGAGGAGATGGACCTGCCAACAAGCTGGCCAAGAGAAGTTTTCTATTAGGAAAGCAAAGTCATAGTGACTGACCAAGTTAGAGGAAAGAAGAAAATCAAGTAATAGCACAAACTGATCTGACAATACATCTCCTTCGCTGGTCTGAACAGAAAAAAAATGAAGTGTTGCTAAAGTGAATGTGCTTGGTGCTTTCCACGTATAGAAATATGTAGTGTCCTTGTTTTCAAGGTAGAAAAACAAAGGGAAGAAGTGCAACATGAGCAAAGCTTGAAGTGGCTCCTCTCCATGGTAACATGTTGCATGAGTGACATCTTTGTGGTGATAAGCCATGTAGGAAGCTCTTGAGCCCCACAGGAAAAAGATGTCTTGATCAGCTCTCTGTGCCTTCTCTGGCATAAACAACCAAGCACACCACAGATGAGAGATACTTAAAATTATATCTGGGTTCTGGGTGTTACTTGGTATCATGATGGACTGGTACCAACTTAGCAGAATTTTCCATGGTCTTTCTACTTATTTTAAAAACTGGCTCATAAAACTAATATTACTTTTTAAAAAGTTGAAAAGGCCATTGTTTTAATGGGAAGTTACACTGTTGAAGTGCCTATTACAGTATCCTGGGTGTAGGGGAGGCTGACCTTTCTCACAGGATGACAGTATAAAACTGAGATCAGTGGAAAAAGCCATGAAAGGAAAAATATTTATCTTTTTTCAGATTTCCCTGTTAAGATTGTCCTCTAGATTTTCAATCACTTCAGAACAAAAGCCCAGGAAAGAGATGGCAAGAAACAACAAGACCAGAAAGCATCACTTGTGGTTGCTGAAGCTCTGAGTTACTCTGTGGAAGAAGCCTGGCCCAGTCACACGAGCTCAGTTATGGAGCTCTGATATTTGCTGGCATGGCAGTGGTGGGCCATCAGGAGAGTTCTGGTTGTGTTTTCTACCCCCTTCCCTTGGTATCTACCTGACATTTGTCCCTTCAAAGAACAAACTGTCAGGAGGAAAAGGACAGAGAGAGACTGAGGGGGGTGCTCTTGCTGATCAGTGTCTGTGTGTGCACCCACGTGAGGGTGAGCTCTCCTCTCTCTCTGTCACTTCATCAGACACAGCAGCTGGTCCATGCTCTGACTGGAGCAGTGATGAAAAATCAAAATCAGTGCTTGCCAAATGGAGATGTAAAAAGCCACAACATTAAAGCAACAAAAATAAATTAAAAGCAACAACAACAACAAAAATGTTGAAGTTAGTATCTTCATGTTATGGAGAATAAGGAAACTTGCAAAAAATATTTGAGGTTTTTTTTGTTTGTTTGTTTGTGTTGTTGTTGTTGTTTGTTTGTTTGTTTTTGTTTTTTTTTTTTTTAATGCCAGAGACTCATATGAAAAGATGGCTTGCAGTAAGAGCACTGAACTGGGCTGCAGATAGCTGATTTCCATGACCTCTGGAGAAAGGCTACTTTGTATAATTGTTACAACGAGAAAAATCACGGAGATCTGAGCTTTAACCTACAACCCTTACTCACTGAGTTGTTTCTTTAATGTTGCAGACTATTGAATGACAAAAATTATTTTTATTATGTTTGTCTTATTTCTATGTTACACCAAGATTATAAAAATGTCAGCTATTTCTTTTAACATAATGACACTTTTTATTAGAAATAATGCCTGTTGTGAAGCAAGTTGATAACAATATGTTAGGATACTGGATTTCACGTTCCATGTTGAGCAGGTATTGTTCTTCTGTGAAAATTAGTGGAAGCACTAAATAAATATATTTTTCAAAGCCTAATCCTGTATTATTTCCACTTAAAGGATTATCCACCTTTTGTAAGAATAGCCTAAAACTTGCAAAGCAGAGTAGTGGGGTAGATCTGAGACAGATATGTCCACTTTTCCATTTGCAATGTGTTGTGATGCATTGTAGTTTTTCAACTTCCTTACAAAAGAAAAAGCATCATATTTTTGAATAGGTATGCATTAGCTACCGAAAATTTTCAGAAAATACATCTCAGAGCAATACAATACCACTCCCTCCTATTTTTATACAATCAAAACTGATTTACAAAGAGAGACATTCTACTTGGAAAACAAACTCTGAGATCAATCGGTGGATTCTGCTGATTTCCATGTAAACTTCTTGCTTCATTTTCAGCATACAGAAGCTTAGAGGATGAATTGACCTTGTACAAACTTAGCCAACCTCAGCAATCTCCTGCCAGATGTGTGCTTCATTATTTAAGTGATACCACACTGTCAGACTCCTCCTGAAATGAAGTGGACATGCCAATGCAGCGTCTGGTCCTCAGATCCTTAGTTCCTGTAAGTAGAAAACCCTGTACAGACGGAGAGCTGATTCCATGGACTCCAGGGAGGCTCACGTGGGTTGAAATGTTAATCAATGCAGTTCAGACTGCTCTGAAAGTGGTAGAACTTTAAAACTTCTGAGCTATTCCGTGTCTCCATTCTAAATGTGTTTATAATGTTTCAACATTCAGTATTTCTAATGTTTAGGTTGATTTGATAACTGATAACTGGTAGTTATTTCTATTTTTATAATACATTTTAAAAGTATTGGTTTTGGGCAAAATCACGCTCTGCACATTTATATTTACAAGAAATTGTGTTCTGTTATATAAATGAGACTTCTTCCTCTTTCCTTCTGTGAGTGTTTTTTTGGGGATTATTTGCTTTGGGGTTTGATTTGGCTCTTTTGGGTTTTGATTTTGTTCCAAAAAATTGGCATCAAGGTCATAGTGAACACCTGTGAGACACCCTCCCAGGGAGGCAAACTGAGTCCGCAGGACTGGACAGTTGTTCTCTTGATCAGCAGGCTCAGGCCGTAGGGAGAAAAAGCTTTGCAGAGCTGAGGTTCCCTCTATAAATTGTCCTGGTTAGGACACAAGTACTGCCCTGTTACAAAAAGTCCACTGATAGGTACTGAAAGGAACTGGGAGGAGTGATCAGGAAAATCTGATGCTTTCTATTTCCAGAGAGGGCAGTGTAAATGGCACAGCAGGTTCTGGGAGATCCACAAAGCAGCAAAAGTCAGGAGAGGCACTGTGGAGAGCAGCCTGCTCCAGGAAGAGGACAAGCAGGAATAGCTCAGCTGAATCAATGCAAGCCATGCCATGAGTATATTTCATAAGCACAGTTTAAAAAGCATATTGGGGCTCTGGCAGAGAGTAAGAGGTACTGGTGACAACACTTATTTTGCACCTAACTTGATGTTTTTTGGTGAGTTTTACTTTCCAAATATACGTGTGCTTGGAGGCAACAAGGATGGCAGTCCCTATCTGAACCTGATGACTCCTTTTTCAGGTGACAACTTAAGAATTTCACGCCTCACTTAGTGCCGAATTTAATTTAATATTTTTTATAAAGATTACTTGCACAGTGTGGAGACATTTGGTTTAAGCAAGGCCTGAAAGATTCTGAGCATTTAGAAGTGTGCAGCAGAGCATGTCAAATTAAGCTGATTTTCTAAGCAGAGAGAGTTTCTTTGATTTTCATTTATTTATTCATGTGTAATTACTTAAAATTACACATGGAGCTAAAAGAAAATTCTCTGAATTCATGGGGAAAAAAAGCCGTTTAAGATTTCCAAGGATGCACAATACTGTGATAGCTAAATGAGGGTTCTTCTAATGATCTGAGGGCTATTTTATGCATTTCTTTATGCATTACTTTTGGAGGGGAGGAGTTTCCTTTATTAATTGATGATATTTAAAGCCTTTGGCATTTCTTTCTTTGGACATTCAGTAATCCATTCAGCCATCATGCCAAGCAGCTTCAGTCCTGTACAATTTTGTATATCTGAGGTGTGTCTTCAGGTTTCAGGTAAAAGTTTTGTGTTGTGCAAGGTGTTATATTGCCATTGGATAAAAGATTTTACTTCATGGATCTGCAATCCAAACAGACAAACAAGGAAAGGAGGAAGGAAGCAGATGGTGTCTGAGGGATTTGCTTAAAAGGTGAGAGCAGGGAAACAAATCAAAATTCATGACTGAATAGGGCCTTCCACACAGTACCAATACTGTCTGTACCCTTGGTGCAAACCCTTTTTAGGTTGGAAGGAACATCTTCAAACTCTCATCAAATCTGCCTCTTTTTTTTTTCTTTAACCAGGTAATCTTATAATGTAAACATAAATTGACCGTACTAAGATATATTCATGCGTATTCATGAATCAGGTTTATTGTCAAAGTTATGGACAAATTAAACTTTAGCTACGAAATGGAGCTGGTGTAATGTGTTACTACAGTGGAGATCCTGCAGGGAGAGAAGTTTTGCAGTTAAATCTTTCACCATGCATCTATACCACAGCTGGTCTCAGAATCAGTGACCAACTAGCGTGTGCACACTCAGAGGTGCAAATGGTTTGGGTTTCCCTTGGGCCTGGAACCAGCAGACAGGACTCTCTCCTCAGAGGAGAAAGGAGGCAGTGGAAGGGTGCTACCATCAGTCTTCAGGTTTCTCTTCCCAATCAAGAAAATGTATAAAGGGAAACTATCAACAGCTGTCAGCTTAGTCTTCACTGCAGTTTTTGAAGAAATACATGATATTGCTTGTAATACTACAGAGCAGTCTGGAAATACTTGAAGAACAAGGAGGCACAGCAGTCAGCTGAAGTGATGCTAAAAGGCTGAGAGCTTTCCCAGAAGTTTCCCATGTCACCTGGATCCATCTTTGAATTTGGCTGTATTTTCCTTCCCACCTGAAATATGGGGAATCCTTCTTTACCATTTTGTAAAGGCAAGATATATCACTTGTGTATAGGTAAGTCCAAAAGGTCTCTTGCACCCAGTCCTGTTCAAGCAAAATCTGCCTATGATTTGTCCAGGCAGCAGAAACTGTAAGCCATGGTCAGCTTGCCCAGCTCAACACTCTGCTCCCTCAACAGATTTTATTGGGACTGACTTTGCTGCTTCATTTCACATCAGTGAGGACAGACCTGGAAGTTGTGTCAGCTGGGAAGATCAATGGATGTATCTGTGAGGATGTGGCTGGAGGTACTTGGAGAAGAAGAAAGCACTTCTCCTTGTGTGTACATCTACATCCAGAGGTGAGTCAGGCTACTGGCATGAGGAGAAGGGAGTGGGGAGCACAAGTTACTTGCCTTAATAGCACTGTCAAGAACTCTTTCTTCAAAAACATTGGAGAACCAGAGGGGACAGCTTAAGAGAAGAGTTGCTCTAATGGAGAGACATGTGGAGGCAGGTCATCCTGAAACTGCACTTTAACTGTATCACTGTGGATGATCCCCCATCTGACACACACTCTGAGCTCTTTAAAAATCCAAGCACAAGATGTTTAGCTTAAAATTATTTAACAATATTTTTATTGTGTTACGATACACTTTTTTTCCCCAGTGCTGGTAAGTCTGGCCCCCAGCCTATGCTGCTGGTGCCCTGATGCTGGAATGCACAGATTGTTTTAGGGAAACCTATTTGATGCGTGTGTCAAATATTGGAAATTTTGAATATATTTTGCCCTATAAGCTTATTTTTTTGCCAGCCAATTCTGTTGAAGACCTGTTAAAAACCGGTTCTTTAATAGTTAGGAAAACAAAACTCATATTTTGAACAGGCCAGTGAAATTATTTCAGCCATGCGTTTACTGTATCAGTAGAGACCAAAAGCATCATTATACTTATTTAATATTTTGAGGGAAAACATACTTGTACAGAAAAGGAATTTAAAATGTACTTTTTAAAAAAAAAAAACAAACACATTTGAGACAGTGCCAAGGTTTCATCCCTAGAAATACCATTTATTCTGTATTACAAGTAGCCTTTTTCCAGGGCTGATCAGTCTGGAGTGCATAAAAAAATACTTGACTCTAGTAAAATTAATTAATTAGAATCATATCACTGAACACCTCAGCAAACTAATATTTAATAGCTCTGGACTGTGCAAAGGCTGAGCATTCAATTTCACCTTAAATGCACAGCAGTCATAAATATATTTTGAGTACCAAGGTAATTGTGCATGAAAATTGTTAGTTATGTATGCAAATGGATTGCTGCACTCTGCATCTGAGAATGTCTGGGCTGCTTCTGCTTTTAGGAAAAATTTATCCTCATGGTTGATTGTCCTTATTCAAAATTCCTCTAACAAAAAATCCCCAAATTCTAGTCGCTTTTCTTCACAAATAATGTCCCCTTATCAGCCATTCTAAAGCTTAGTTTCCCATGGAGGCATTCTTAGAGCAGTATATGATTTGCCTGAATTAAGTTGCACACAGTTCTCAATTGTCTTTGACAGCCAATACTCAACTCCCTCTGCATTCAGTGCTGTCAGCATGTGTGTCCATGGTGCACCTATGCAGCAGCTCTGCAGTTTTCATCAGCCAGGTTAGAAACAGGTGTTACCTGCCAGACACACAGCACTGATGGAGAAAAGATACCAGTGAAAATCAGAAAGGGGATTGAGAATGGGTGGGTACAAGCAGCAGCACCATAAATTTTCATATTTTAAATGCAAGGTATTTATCAATGAAAGTTTTAGCTATAGTTAAAAGTGGCATTTTGCTGAACTGTCCAATTTGAAGATGAAAAAGATTTGATCAGCTTTGCATAGAAAGGGCTTCTCTCCTTGCAGCAGTGCACAGTGAGTGAATTTAGTTACTGATGAAAACTTTGGGCCAGTGTTCAGAGCCCAGCCCTGATCTCAGAGTGCCTCCCCTGTAGCACAGAGACAAACAGCACCACAGGCTTTGTGCAGAGAACACGTTGGAAATGTTTTTCCTGAGAATTCAGTGGACTCCAATTTCTCACTTCCAGGAGCCCCCTGGTGCTGAGATGAAGAGCCCATCCCTGGTTTTTTGCAGGAATTTTGCAAGTTAAACCCAGTTTTCTTACACAAGTCCCAGCACTGTTGTTTTGTACAGGCCAACTCTAAGGCCAATACAATGTTAGGAGCATGAACACTAGGTGATGATGGGTGACATTTTATAGAAGTCTTCTCAAGTACTTTGCCTTTCCTGCTGCTCTTGGCTGCCTGTCCTAACAGTCATTGCTGCTGCAACTGAACCCTCAAATCCACAAACTTAAAATCAGAGCTTCAAAAGTTTGCTTTCCATCAAATACATTGCAAAAATTAATTTAGCTGTCTTCTGTGGTCATTGAAAGACAGGTGACAACACATTCTTTCTTCTAAGACTTTTTTCTACTGCAATATTTGTCTGCTTTTTGAGGAAATTGGATTGATTTTGGAGTCACTAAAATGTGGTCATTCATCCTTCAGCAACCAGACAGAAAGGACAGTGTTATTTATAAACTCTACCCATTGCTGCTATCAGGGAACTCCATAGGTATAATTATGCCATGGAAACAGTACAAGAATTGAGAAATCTGGAATAGAGCAAAAAAAGGAGAATGACTGAAGTGTGTTATCCCCTGCCAAGAAGGATTTCCAGGCTGTGTTTCTTTATCTCGTGTGGCATTAGGAGGGATTGGTTGTTTGAGTAAACAAAAAAAAGGCCTCTAAGAATAATGGAGAATATAATTGTATTTCTAGGACGTTATCAATAGTGTGTAAGTGTGTATATGGAAAAAAGCTTCTTCCTCTATCAGTGTTTTTACAGTTCCCGTTAAAATAAGGGAGAAAATTCAACATTAATATAAGAAGGTGGGAGAGAATAAAATTTAAGTAAATGCATGCTTCTCTGTTTATATTAATGCATTTTCTCAAATATTTTATCAGATAGTCTTCACTTCCCACTGCCCTGTGAATATGCTGGAGTCACTCATTTTTATGCCAATAGTTTGATCAAATGGGCAGCCATCAGAAATTATCTAATATTTTTCCTATTCCTTTTGTTATAGTGGAGACCTACAGCACAAATGTACTGCATCAAATGCAGAACAGGATTATTTAGGGTTTTTTTTTACTTAGGTCTTCAAATTATTTAAATGCATTTTTAAGACTACTATTAAAACGTAATTTTTAGAAAGTGTTCAGTGCCCAGAGTTCCACCCACCTGAGAAATAACTGGAGTAGTTACTCTCTTCTTTTGAGTATTGACTCTGTTGGCCTCATTCTGCTACACTGTCGATCACTGAGTCGTGCTTTTGTTGGCCTGTCATTCTGCAGAGATCAAAAGCAGTGAGAATCAAGCCTTTTGTTAGCACACGAAAGCTTTATCACCTGGAAAAGTGTGTCAGCTTTTTTGATTTATTTGTTCAGAATTTTTCACTTATTGCCTTCTGGGTCAAATGACAAGTATTTGGAGGCAGAGTGTAGCTTCAAAGTCCCCTTTTTTAAGGAACCGATTTATGCAGCTCATCTTAGAATAAAAAATATTTCTGATCAAGACAGTTTACTGCATCAGGTTTCTCAAAGGATGAACCTACTGCACCTCTAAGCTGTTTTTCTTCACTAGCCCGATTCATCTAGTGAAAATGAGGGGAGGCAAGTACAGTTATCACAACCCAAAGGCAGAGGATGAAAGCAGAAAAATTGGCTTCTCTCTTCATGGCCCTCTCTTTGGGAAAGAGCTTATGCTTATCTAAAGGAAAATAAAAAAAAAGAAAGTTATTTTCTTTATTAACTTCTGAACAAGTATGTAACTCAACACTCAAATCTATGCTCAGTGACATGTTTTCTTCCTAGCTTTTCTCTAATACTTTTGACAATGCCTGTTAAGCCAAATATATTATAACATTCTCTTCTAGAAATCTGTCTTTAGCGGCAGCTGGCCTAGGCAACTACTTTAGGAAAACACAGATTTTAAATTTCTTAATGTTTTACCTCAGAAATATCATAATAGGGAAATAGAGATGTGGAAGTTTTCCTGAGATGAGCATATGCCAGACCTGCTTGCTTTTGAAGAGCTGTGATTGTCAGAAGTCCAAAATGGGCCAAGTCAAATTAGCATTAATTAGCACTTCAGCAGCATCATTTGTGCTGTAAATGCTGAATTCACCACAACTTACTACTGCCTCATCGTGGCAGCCTGTGAATAAATCCTTAAGTACCTTGCAGATGCTACAATTTTTAGAGGACATAAACCTTGCCACTGACTAGGGAGTGTGGTAGTCCACATTAACGGGAATCTGTTGTGTTCAAAATGAAAAATAAACCGAACTTCTTCCTGTTGCCAAGGTGAGAGTCACACATTAATACTGAAACAGTGTTTTCATATGCTACAGGATTAAGTACCTTATTTTTGTAAAGCATTGTTCAAAATTTCCCTGAATTTTATCCAGTAGTTGCATTATTAATCTACTTTGTAAACTAAAATCTGGAAGATTTATTCATAAGAAAGAGCTTTTTACACAGGCATCTGCCTGCCTGCTTGCCTAATTCCCCTCTCCCATTTAGAAATCCGAGCGTGAAGGTGGCTGCTTCTGAAACAAATAATGCAGAGGGTCTCTTAGCAAAGCAAGGGGCTGCACTTGCTCTTCTCCTGCAAAATTCAGCGGCGCTGCTCCCTGGCTGGATGAACAGCTGTGGCAACAGCCCTGAGCAGGCACAGAAAGAGTGGGGACAGTGGCAGATGAGATGGAGCAGGAGAGGGAAGGCAACATTTGGTTGAGCAGTTGGATAGAGATGAATTTTAAGCAAGGGAGTGTTGGCAAGAGGTTTTTGAAAATGGTTGAAACATGGTACGGAGCTGGTAGCGTGTCCCATGATGCTGAGGAGATCACTGAGAGATGGGCTGGAAAGAGTTGCATGAGGATGCCTAAATAGGTTTGATTTGAGCAGTGTTTCTAATGCTGATGAGACTGGACATGCTTTATGGGACTGCTTGAAGCTTACTTTTACATTTTGATCATACTAAACTTTCTGACAGTAAGAAAACAAAGGAACTCTCTCAGTTTCTTCCCTGACAATACAACTCAGAAAGAAACTTTCTTTCTCTGCCTTAGAAACCTGGCAGTGCTCAAATTATTTAAAACACAAACAAGAGCCAACAACCAAGAAAACCCCAAACCTTGTTTAATGCATCATCATGAAGAACAGACTGCATATTTTTTTAACGGAGTGCCTTATCCAAGACAATGAAATCTTTTAGCAGTAAAAGAAGAAACTGCCTTGAAATGGAGATCTTCATTGGTCATCCAACTACTGCACTCTAAAACAGTAAATGATCTTTTTGATATCTCTTCCCAGAAAATACCAGTTCTCATATTCAGGATTTCTGTCTGGCAGTTGTATATGTTAGGGGATGCTGCGTAAAAGTGATAGAACATGCTATGGATGTGATGACACAAAATAAATGTATAATGCCATGGAAGAAGCATATGTTAAATGCTCCTCCCAGGGCTAAGTAGGGTATTTAATCATTAAAGTTTTGGTCTTTGGCCTTTTAAAATGCTTGATTGCATACATTCAGGAGTCATGGCCCCCAGGGTGTTACACAGAAGTTTGGAAAGTTTGAGGTTTGATAACAGAACACTGCTTGTATTGACTTCTTCTGGTGTTCAGTAAAACTTACAAAAAAGTTAAACAGGACATTTACCTTTTTATAATTTCTATAACAATAAACACAGGAAAATGGCTTTTTTTTATCTCTGAATTGTAATTGTGAAAATGATATTAGGAGCAATGATGATTCAAGATTGTATTTTCACTTGTCATAACTATTAAGAGTAGTGCTGTCTGCCTTAGAGTTTGAATTACAAAAGATTTTGTGCCTGGTTTATTATTATTACTGTTATTGTTATTATTGCTCCTACATTCTCATGCAAGCCATAAAACCATTTTAGCATAAATTCCTTACGTAAATGCTATTATTAAGTGCTATCAGGGTTGAACACCAGTCATTAAATCCTTCTGAGCAGTAACAACTGGGAGAGTTTAATGGAGCCCTCATCAAAGATGAGCATGGAAGAAGATGGAGAGAAGCTTCTGTGCGTGCTGCCTGTAGCCTGGAGGGGAACAGAGCAAGGAGAACCTCTATAATTTACTGTGCTTCTCTGTTGTAAGGAAAAAAGAATTAAAACATGTAACCTAAACCAAAGCCCAGTAAAACCTGTGGGAAGCTTTCTGTTAACTTCAATGTGCACTAGATCTGGTTGATAGATTTCTAAAATACAAAGCATTTCACATGGTGTGTCGAAGAGGTTTTCCCATGCAATGGACACATATAATGAGATCTTTCATTCTCTCCTTTTCCCAGATTTGGCCTTGAAGAAAACCCTAGAGCTGAATGTTGCTGAACTTTGGGCACAGTTAGATTCTGACCTGAATATTGAGGACAGAGTCCTTGGGTGTTTTTGTTTGTTACCATGTAAGTTCATTATCCTTTGCTGCTCTGTTCTTTATCATCTGCAGTGTCAAGGATTCTGAACCAGAAATAGATTTGCACATGGAGATTTGGGCTGTGGGGGCAATAGCTCTTCTTTTTACCCCATCAACAGAGCTGGCTGCTTCCCTCCTGCAGCAGTGTCTCCACTGAGAGGTGGAGGGTTACCTCTACACATAGATGCTGGCAAGTGTCTCTTTTCCTCAGCAAGAATGCACAAGGTAGAACATTTTGTAGAAAGTCAAGATTTGCCTTTCAGGTGGTTAGATATGAGCACACTAGCATGCTGGTTGATTTGGTCATCTGTTGTTTAGTTTCTTGAGAGGCCTTCTGTACCAACTCCCTACATATCCCAAGTATCAGAAATCTTTCTTTTTTATTAAATAATTGTTTTCCTTTTCTCTGTGATTCTTGACAATGGGATTCATGGGAGCAATAAGGGATTCTTTTTCTGCACAAAATCATTTATTGTTCAGAGAGAAAATTGTAGTGCCCTCTTTGTATCTGGAAAAGAGATATCTTTGCAGAGAAATCATCCACTATTTCTCATTTGGCACTTGAACATTGACTCTAAAAGTGTTGCAGTTACTTTTTGGATTGGGTATTTATTTTCCAGGATTTGGAGTGCTGCAGATTCCAAAGGCCTGCTTATATATATTACCACAGATTTTCCCAGAAACACAATTGTCTTTAGCTGGCTGTTAAAGTCACTGGCAAGCCTTGAGAAGAGAGGACATGAGGCTCCAGCTGAACAATAGTTCTCTACATTTTCTGTTCCTTTCAATCAGAAGATTAGGGTGGAGGTGCTGTGTGCTGTTTTGGAGAGCTATATATTAACTTAGTGAACAGGAGTGAGTGGACTCTCCCCTGTGGGCAGTGTGGGACAGGGAGCATGCTTGGAGAGAAGTCATCCACCCTACTTTCTCAGCAGAGTTTGACTGGAGCATTCATTTTGCTGTCCCCAGCCAAGATCTCAGTTCAGTTCCTACAGACTGAGAGACTGCTGCTGTCACCAGGGAGTCCTGGCAGGAGAGCCAGAGCAAGCTCCAGGACCTGCAGCAGGCTGCCCCATGAAGTGTCCCCAGCTCTACACCTGGCTCCTTCAGTTTTCTGACAGCAATTTTTCATTTGGCTAATTTTAGGATTTCACTGCATGAAAAAGATGGGGCAAGCAGGGGAAGGTGACTTTGCCATTATTTTAGATTAATTTATTATTTTTTAGGAATTAGTCTGAAAGGTCCAGGAATAGATATAGAATGAGGATGAGAAGTGCCTGTGTTGCCGAAGTGACATCACTGTGCATTTATGTAAGGTTTGTCTTTCCCTTTGCAACTGAAAGTAATGACACATCAAAGCTGCTGCCTCCAGTTGCTGGTTGCTTGTAAGAGTTTTAGGTTTCTGTGTTTTATGCCAAGATCATGTGGACACCTCATAATCAGTACTCAGCACACAGGGCAAAGACAGAGCACCTGCTCATGCTCAGCTTAATTCCTTTAAGAGCTCTCATAGATGTCAAACTCTAAAAGCAGCACAATGGAGACTGACTTGTTTGAATTGTGAGCTCTTTTTGATATTCAGTATCCCAAATTATTTTAGTGAGTAGATGTGATGAGAGCTTTACAGAACTGCAAACAGTCCATGAAGATAATACCCTGGGGCAGCTCATTTGCCTAACACAGATCATATACCCAGCTGGTATAACACAGTACACATATTTACTAAAATCTGTTTTTGGTGTTTACCTTGGAGTGGGAGAGTGCATTTTGAACAATTATTCTTTTTCATGCCCAGCTATGCAATGCAGAATCCTGTAGTCAAGCCATGGATGCAAAAACTAAGTTAAAGTGTATCCTGTTGTGTTGTGCTGACCATGGAAGAAATAAAAGATACAACTAGGCTCAGGATTCTATATCAGAAATTATATGTTTAAACACAATGATGACTTTTAAAAATATTTTTAGCCATAATTAGCAAGAGTCAGCTCAGAAAGGTCCTTGAGAAGTTTACTGTGGCATTTCCAGTGTCTTGCCTAAATAACAAAGGAGATCTCTTTGGCAAACACTTGTCAGCAGCTGGTAGCCCTGAATATTTGGGTTGTACAGAAAAGCAGCAATCTGTTCCTCATGGTACTCAAAGCCTGGGCTCCTGGGCAGCACTGTCAAGGTCTCTGACAGGAGAAGTGTTTGTGCTTTTGTGTCCCACTGAAGGCTGCTGGTGCCACTGCAGCTTTGGCAGGGCGCTGCTGCCGTCAGCAGGGCAGCTCCATTTTGTTACCAGAAACAAAGGGCTACAGATGTGACTCCTCTTAGTGTTGCATTGGTAACGTGGTCACATTCTGCTTTTCATCTACTCCTTTAAGCAGTTCTTCAGTTTCTTTGCTTCTTTAAAATAGAGAGAGATGAGTTTGGAAGGATACAGATGAAAATGGTCCATGGAAAGAAATTTTCAATGAGGTCATTTTGCTGTTCCATCAAATGAATAGGAGCTTAAGGACAGTGGTTCAGGCTTGCTAAGGATGCAGATTTCTGATAAAAGGTAGAGATTCTCAAATATTCATTAAACAGTTTATACCAGGGATGTCATGGTTTTCAAATACAGTACCAAGTTTTTATGTTGTAGACATAAATCATAAATTGAATTCAGGTGACTTAAGAGTTAATGTATGTACTAATTAGAGAGAGCATAGACCTGCAGTATCACAAAGTTCTAATGGGGTCAGGGATGAAATACTACAAGAAATGCTGTTTTTTTCTTTCTTTGTCTGGGAGCCATTATCTATTTTAATTCCTCTCTATTGAAATATGAATCATGTGAATCTTACCTTTAATTTGTTTCTTTATCAGTGCTTTGTTGACTTCATAGTTTATACAAAACACAGCAGGGGAGAGCTGTGAGACTATGTATCAAGCATTATAAATCGTTAGAGTAATCACTTTTCTCTCTAACACATCAGATTTTGTCATCAAGTTTTATGAGTATAGGCGTTATTTTTCTCAGAATCTCCTGAAACTATTCATCTTAATTAACAGTAGTATAAGCTGCTTCAAAAAGTTGGAATACATTTTATCATTAAGAAATTTTGTGGTAAATGCACCTCATTTCTTAACAAAGTGATGCAAAAATAATGCTATGGTTCAGAAAGCCTTCTTTTAAAAATTAACTTGAAGCTGTTAGTGCAAGGTTAGAAGTTGCAGTATTTTCCTCTCAG
Source organism: Chaetops frenatus (assembly GCA_013400775.1). NCBI lineage: Eukaryota > Metazoa > Chordata > Aves > Passeriformes > Picathartidae > Chaetops > Chaetops frenatus. The sequence continues at coordinate 210,162 of VZTR01031752.1, read as the reverse complement.
GGGACCAGATGGTGAACTGTACTTTGTGGTTCACAGAGGTCTGAGAGTTCCTGAGCCCCATCCTCACTCCTGGCAGACTCCAGTGTCTGCTGGTGTGGTGTCAGCTTCCCAAGGTATGCAGGCAATTGTTGCTGTTGCCTTTGTCCTCCTTGCTGGGATGAGACAGGTTTTCCTATCATCCTGTGTGAATATGTAGGTATTTTTTATCTTTTGACCCTTAGCCAAAAATACTTTTTAATCAGGGGTAAGAAAATGCACCACAATTTCAAAAGACAAACAATACAAATATATAATCCTGCTGTTGATGGCCAATGCTATGAGCGAGTTTCTTAAATGCATGCTCAGCTACTGCTCACCAAATTTTCAACTTTAAAGAAAATATGAGCCAAATTGTTCCTGTCCCCTGAGCAGTGCGTGGTGGCAAGCTGGGGTACCAGTTCACGAGCAACAGCTCCCCAGTAAGCTGGCACTGGCCTTGAGAAAGATTTTCAAAACAGTGTTATATTTCTAGTCCCNTTTTTTAGCGGATTGATGAACAGAAGACCCTGAATGAAGTGGTTTGGCATTTGTTTTCTGGTGTGGCAAACAAAGAACAGCACGGTCATAGTGGTTTTCAAGGCCTCCTTATTCATCAGCAGCCTGAAAGTATCTGTGCCATGTCATTATGAAACACTGTGGATATTTTTTTTCATCAGTTGCAAAGCAGAATTTGACAAGGGAAGTGCTGGGAGAATGATAAACAGTAAGAGACATCTTGTACATTTGATTAGGGCATTTATAGATTATTTTTATTATCACCTTTTTTGGTATGGGGTGATTCACCCTTTAAAACCCTCAGCATTATTCCAAGTTATCCTTCCAAGCTTTGCCTTCGGGTGAGCATATCCCCTTCACCTCTAAATTCTTTATGACCTCATGCTGGGTGCTGTGGGGCTTCTTGTGTTTAGGAGTAAAGGCATCTCCCACAGTGTTGATTGTGTGAGAGCAGGAGCTGGTTTGGCACTGTGAGGCTCTGGAATATCATCTGCCCTGCTGGCTGGGGCTGGGCAGGAGCCAGCAGACGTGCTGAGCTCGCTCTGCCTTTGCAGGGCTGTGTCCTGCTGGGGGGACCTCATGTGCAGTGTGGCTCTGACTGTGCCAGGCTGCTTCATGGCTGCTGGCTGAGCACCCTGCTCTTCCATTTTCTGTTTAAGTGGAGATCCAGCTGAACTAGCATGTTTTTATCTAGGTATTGCAGTCTTACTGTATGAAAAGATTATTTGAACTCTCAGAGAGCAAGGCGCTTTGAATTATTTTTCCCCCACTGATGTTTTGTTTTCTGGTGTTGGATTGAGTATGTGAATTTGGATGTCAAAACATGTATCTTGGGTTCTGTAAAGGTGAGGAAGTGTGTCTTTAGATTTGCAGTTGGGATCACAGCCTTGTGTAGATTGTGAGTACTCTATATAGTGCTAGGCAAGACAGGTTATAGCAAGTGCTGGCATTTATGGAGAAGTAGTTTGTCTGTTCATGTCACTTGGTGCAACAGCTGCATCTGAAATTTGTTGCCCTTTGTTTATAGACTGATTCTGGTATTTGGAACACCGAGTGTTTCATTGCTCAGGTGTCCAGAGTTTGAAACAAAATCAATTATAACTGCTATAGGCAAGGGTGTTTATGGTTATAATGTTCCAATGACAGTGTCAGAGGAAAGCATCAGGAACTTCCAGCTAATGTTTATTTGCAGACATTTCTACACAGTCTTAAAACAGCAGTAATTGGTACAGGAAAAGCAGGTACAACATGATCTCTCTCCCTACAGAAAACTAACAATATAGATAGGTAGTATAATGTTAGAAATAGAAAAATAAGATGTGACACAAAAATGCAAGTCATGTTCTAGGTGGAAGATAGTTGGTTTCACTGCACTGCCTTCTAACAGCAATCTCTTTGCAGGATACTTCAGAAATGATGGATTGAGGCTCACACATAATGACCTATTCCAGTCAGAAACTGAGGCAGCCTCAAAGGGAGTTGCCGATGAGATCTATGGAATGGGACCTGTGAGTGTTGGTAGAATTTTGCATGTATATCTTCCTGCCAAAAAGTTTAAAAAAAAGTCAAGACTGCACATTTTGGAGGATTAATCATCTGAGATTTTTCTCCAATTTATCACCAAGAGGAGTAATGTTCTCTTTGTTTCTGTTTTACAGGGACACCCACATAGCCTTTAAAAAGCATAAATAAAATTATATCCACACAGACTGTGGGTCTGTTCAACAGCTGTTCACATGACACTATATTTTATCTGCATACATTTAATCATTTTTTCCTGAGCAACTGTCTCAATCTGTCAAACTATTTGTAAATAGATTCAGTTTCCAGTGAAATTTTCTTTCACTAGCACAACAGAGAGACAGGGAAGACTTATGCCCAGTGGGAAGAAAAAAAGCAAAATTGTTTTCCATTGCAGGTCGAACAGCTCAGTCCTAAGGCGTTTCCCTTGATGACTGTGTGAAGCCAGGGCTCTCACTTTGCAGCTACCTCATTTCTGGGACGAGATGTTTCATTTCACCAGACATATTCCTCCACAACTGAATGAGCACAAAGAAAATGGTAGGTGACAGAGGACAGCTCTGTATTTCAGTAGAGGAGGAATGCACCTGGAAAGAAGGGCTATTTGACATTTGTTCCCTTTGTTCACCCCTAACTCCCTGTGCCCTTCTCTTGTGCCCCTCCTCCATGTAATTTGTTAATGTTTCCTTCCTGTCTTTCAAATCTCCACAGGCAAGAGCGCCTGGGGATTTAGTGACAATTTACTACAACAGCTAAGCAGGTGAGCTGGTTACTACTTCCTGTCAGTTCTTCAGCAAATTCAGTGTCTGTGTTAGCCCAACCTCTTTGTGATTGACTCTCTGGGTGCACAGGTGTGGGAAAAAGATCCCTTAAGCGTCTTGGCTTTCCAAATCCATTGCTGTCCTTTTTGTGAGATAACACTTATTCCTATCAGACTCACCAGACAGGGAGGAGCAATGCTTCCTTAGAAACTGGGGATGAGGGCAGGTAACACCAGGATGTGTAATCTCTTCCCAGAACTATCCTGGAGGAAGTTTGTTAAAGCACAGGCTGCAGGATCACTTTTGGAATTGTAAACACACAGATAGGTCAGCACTGCCCACCAACATGGTCTCAGTCTATTCTGACATCAGCTACCTGTGGGCTTCCACAGCAGCTTCTGTACCTGCAGTCAGACCAAAGCTGGGAATTTGGAGCTGTGGAAATCCTCATGCTTTGATTGTACCCTGAAGGAAATAAACCTTACAGCTCATATCAATATATTGAACTTTAACTCTGTTGTATAAACCAGAAAATCCAGATATCAAGTGTATTTTTAAGCCTTAGTCTTTAGCAACGAAAGTGAGAGATTGATGTGTTTGTTAAAGCAAGGGGATTTCTATGTGCACAGGATTTCTTGAGGCCTTACAGAAGGGTTTGCTGGGGGAAGCAGCTGGTTCAGTTGGTTGTGTAATTTGGTGGATGTTTCAGTCTGGGTAGGAGCTGCTTTTAGGTAACTAGACCAAGAATGTCACTACCAGCAGCACAAAGCTCAGTCTTGAGCCCATCCTTTATGCCTCTGAATTAGGTCAAAGGCACCTTGTTTCAAAGCAGAACAGTTGACAGACACCCAGTCTCAGCTGAGAGGGTTGTTTTGCCTCCCAGCTGTGAGCACTGATGCTCTTGGTGCTTCCAGCTGTGGCTTAAGGCAGGCACAGGGACAAGGTCCCTCAGCTCCTGGCTGAGTTCAAGGCACTCCTGCATTTCCCAGGCTCACACCCCACCATATAGAGTATCACCTAGCCTGGGCATTATGAGGCTCTTCAGATGTGCTTGTCTTTCCATCAAGGCTCTTGATTGTGTTCTGACAGCTACCAGGAATGTTAAAATGCATTTTAGACCAAGGCCATGCAGTCTGTTGGTGACAGAGCTGTGTGCAGGGTCTTCAGTACAAAAGTGAATTGGACCACTGATTATTTTGCTTATGGCACCTTTGGTGCTCTGGATTTGATAGTCAGTGATTAAGTGGCCAGATGTCCTGAAGCCATTGCATACAGCTGGACAATAAACTGTCTGCTACAGAGAAATAGCAAAGGCCTTCCTCCTTTATTAGGGTAAAACTGAGAATTTTATTGACTGGCTTTTTGCCGTGATCATATTGACAGCATTAGACTGGACCTATTGAAATCATTTCAGTAGCAAGCTGAATACTCTCTGAAAGCAGACTTGATTCCAGCCTGAAGAATAGATGTTTAATGGATACAATAAACTGTCATTTTAAATGAGCCACATTTTAATATGAAAAATAATCATTCCTCTGTAACAGCTCATGGTTTGTTTGGCTGTGGGTAAAATACAGCTTTGATAAAGTAATTACCAAAATGAACCCAACTACTTTGGGAAACACACCACGCTAGCAAATCAGTGCTTTTCCTACCTGTGAACAAGGTATGATTTTGTTTTTTACGCATAAAAGAATCTATTACCGATGTTACGAGAGCAAGCTTAATTTTAAAAAACCCAAAAACCCCCAAAAAACAACAACAACCAAAACCCTCAACAACAACCAAAACAGAGCAAAAGGAGCAAAACCAAGAGCAAGTACCAATCCCCATCAAATAAATCAAATATTTGACATATGAAGGATCCCTGCAGCTTCATCTAGGGGGCTGTTTCTCAGGTTCTGCTCTTGTGGGCCACCACTGCTCTGTAAGCCATCAGAAGGACTTCTGTCAAACAGTGGTGAAGAGGAAAAAAATGCTCCTCTTAAAAAAAAACCCCTAATCACATTCCCACTAATGCAAGCAAGCAAATTGTGTGTGTGCACATGAAATTAACAGTGAATGCGGCTTAATTGATTGTAAATTAAACTATTGGTAGAACATGATCTTGAAGATGGGATATCCCTTTACCCTAAAGACAAGATTTAGAAGAGATGTTCAAGGAAATGCTGCTACACTCTTGTTAATATGCTATCCTGCTCTGCTGCCCTACCTGTACCACCACAACACTATCACCCCCAAGATTCTCAAACAAAAGTGTTGGAGGTGTTTCTGGGGTGAAAGTTGGCAGCATCCACTTCGGTGTTTACCTTAGTGGTTGCACTTAATCAGAATCGTACCAGGCTTTCTCCTTTGTTTGTTTTATCCTTTTTCACTAATGTGGAGAAAGTGAGGATTTTAGAATTGCTCTGCTGGAAAATGTCACGTAAATGTTAGTGACCCGCGCGGCCAGCAGGAGCTTTGCAGAGCACGCTGAGGGACCGGGCTGTCCCCTGATTAAAAAAAAAAAAAAAAAAGAAAGAAAAAAAGAAAGGAAAAAAAATTAAAGACAAAGTCTTTGCTATTTTTTGGACACTTGGATGAGAAAACTCCGGCGCGGGGCGGGCACGGCGGCAGCGGAGTAGTTCCGGGAAGGGACAGCAGGTGGCGCTGCTGCTGCAGGAACCGCCGCGCTCCGCGTCCGGCACCGACCCCCGGGACCCCCGGGAAAGGGG
>VZTR01031752.1:169053-204246 GCA_013400775.1 Chaetops frenatus | reverse complement strand
CCGGGACAGAGGGATCCGGGGGCTGCCTATAGCTCCGACCCCCGCGACCCCGGGGAAAGGAGGATCCCTGGGCTGCCTATTGCACCGACCCCCGGGAAAGGGGGAGCCCTCAGGCTCCCTGTTGCACCAATGTACAGGAAAGGGCTGGAGAAGGGGGTATTTCGCAGGCTTCCTGTTGCATTTGTTCACGAAAAACTGGGGGCAAAAAGAAGAGTATTTCCAGGGACTCGTTTCTCTGGCTGTTAATCTCGTTTAGGGAAAAATAAACAGTGAAATATTAAGGACCACTCAAAACTAGCAAACTGTGTGTGTAAGAGTTTGGCTAAGCCCTCCACCATAAGGCTGTGCTCAAAACTCTCTTTGTTTTCAAATAACTTAACTAAGCAAAAAATGACAAATAAAGAGCCAAAAGGAAAAAAAAAAAAACACAAAACCAGCCAATCAACAAAAGTCCTCCCCTTGTCTCCCCCCACAAAAAAGCCAAACCAGAACAAAACAAGAAACAAAAAAAAGCTCTCCTACTCTAAGATCTGCATGAGAATCCTGAAAGGCTTGGAAACATCTTCATCCTCACCTGGCTGGAGGAGTGCTGGAAAAATGTGTGTGTGTGTGTGTGTGGGCATGCATACATTATGACAGGCACAGCCAAAGACAAATATATATGAAATAGTTTCAGTAGAGAAGAAAATTTTGGGAAGAAAAAAGTAAGTATTGTGATGTATTTCAGTTCTCAGAATGACAGCAAACTAAAGGGAATTGTGTAGATATTGTACAAGAAAGTTTATTCAGATTCCCTTTCCTGTACCAAGAATGGAACATGATCCCATTGTACCTGTCTATTATCTCATCCTGTCCATGGGTTTGCACAGCCAAATCCTTAGCTATTATCTAAGTTGTTATGTCTCACCTGACTTCAGTAAGCAATGGCAATATATACCATCTCCTTATGTATTCCCCTCCATTCCTGCTAATTCTTTGACCCTTTTGGGAAGCCCTCCTTTAATTAACCAGTTCTTCTCTCTTTCAATGATCTTATGTAGATTCACCATCCTTTCCAGTCTCATGGACTTTGCACTGTTTTTAGTCTTGGTGGTTGCTTCCTAGTAGTCAAAATTAACCTTAAGATCTCTTACCTGGGTTTGTTGTTTCTATTTAGGTACTCAAGCATCTCTCTCTAATTTAATTCTCTGCATTCTAATATGTAACTTAAAAGAAATACAACTCTTTATAAATGAACATTGTATGGAACTCCTTTGTTGCCTACAGCATGTTGCTGAAAAGGCTCATACAAAAATTAGAGAATATTCCACGTGGTGATTTCATTGATTTTCCTTCTGACTAGACTAAACATTTTTTAGGTAGCCTTAAGTGTCTTTGAATATATTATAGCTTACAAATTGAGTATGATGCATATTCACTTGTTTGCCATGTCAAAGGTGCCACATTTCTGAATAAGAATGAAAGAAATCTGATGGTTCAAATACTTAAGCACTGAAGTGGGCCAGATTTTCAGCATAGCTTTGCAGATATTTGGACACCACAGTGAGAAAACTGAGGGGGACCACCGACTTTTTTTGCTATTTAAGGATGTCATAATGGTATTTAATATTTCAAAAATCTGGACCCAAATAGATGTGTAGTGTGTGTTTTTAAGTAAAAGCTTGTATGTGTTGCTGCTAAGTAAAAGAAAACACTGTAAACCAGTGTCTCTGGGGAATTGTACAGGATGCATGTGCTGTCTGAGCTGCTATGTATTAGCATAAATCTATGGGTTAAATCATTATTTGTAATTGGAAGTTTGCTGAAAACCTTCTTAAGTGAGACCAGGAAGGAGATGCACAATTATTTTTGTTTTGCATAATGAGCCTGGCTAAGTAGAAGGTCACCTCAAAGTAGAATTTTTCAAGGATACCAACATTTTCTCATCCTATACTGTGTGTCTGATAAAATACCTGGGTCTTGAGACATCAGCTTCACTAATTGAAGGTCATATTATCATGAATGGATTTAGCCTTGGCTGATAGCTACCATTGCAATTTAACACTGGTTTTCTTATAGAGTAGAAATAGGTTTTTTTCTACAAGAGTTACTCTTCATAATGCAATCTCATCAAATCTAATGTAGAACGGTACATTTACATATATCAATAATTTAATCCTTCCCATTTAAAATAATTAGCATAAATGAATAGAAATAAAATCCATGTGATAGCAAAGATATAATGTTATGTCTGTATGTATACAAAATACCACAACACTGTTCCTGCAGTGAATTAAGGCTTTGTTGATCTTCAGCAATAAAAAAATCAATTGGGTTATAACACAGAGCTTTAGTGAGGGTTTCCAGGATCTTAGAAATTAATGCAGTGTTCATGAATATGGAAAAGGTTTCCTTGTGGGAGTCAGAAATGAGGTGACAGTGCAGCAGCTGGCCAACAAATCCATGTGACTATTGGTACAGGGGTATAAATATCACCCACTGCTGCAAGCAGAAGTTAAAGATGTGGCATAGACAATCAGTTTTTAAGTTGTCTCCTGTGCAGAAGAACTGTTGACTCAATCAAGAAACACAAAAATAAAATCTCTTGCTAAGGCTTTATTGTGGAGCCAGAGTGTTCCTTTGAAGCTTCTGGTGCTGGCTGCTGCCAGGAGCAGGACCTTTGCCTCAGTGATTCATTGCCCCTAATCAGCTCAGGTGTTCCTTATAAACCTAAAACTAGCACTTTACCAGATACTTGGGTTTTATTTTAGCATTGAGAAATGCTCTGAGAAAGGAATATGACTCAGGTTCCCAACAGCTGTAGATTCTATTAAAGCAGTGAGAAGTTAATTGTATCTTTAAAGTGTTTAGAGTCTTTTGAAATTAATCTCAGCTGATAAAACCATGATCCTAAATCAAAGTTCTCTGTAACTGTGCAAATGCTGCCTAGCATAATTGGCTAGAATTGCTATCTAGGTGTTAAAAATATTAGTCACCTCAGATAAGCTGTTATCAGGTGTGCAAATTAGTTTGCAGGTACAATAGCTCTTGACAGGTCCCAAAATTAAAACTTCCTGGTTCCATGTGGCTTTATTTAGTCCTGCTCCACCAGAGACCCCCATCTGAAAGTTGTCTCTTTACTGATTTGGGGCATTATGGAGAATAGATTAATAATAGCTAGGATATAATGGTACCATGACACAGTATGTTAGGAAAAGGAGATATTACAGCTGTCTTCATGTAAGCATCACTACATGACTCTGTGTGGGGTTTGTGTCACAAGCTGGATTTCTTGTAAAAAATTGTCAGTACAATAGGTACTCTTGATCAAGGGTTTGGGGTTTTTTTTCTGCATTTAAATAAAAATAAATTATGACAGTATATTTAGCATTTTTTTAGAGAGAAGAATTTGTGGCCCTACTGGAGAATGCTGAGCAAGGAGATGACTGAAGGGATGCCTCTCTATTTTTGAGGAATTGGGTAGCAGAATCCCAAGGCAATTTGTTTCTTATAGAATCTTCCTTGTGAAACTCTTTGCTGAAATATGTGGATACCTGAGATGTGTCACCCTGAGAAAAATCAACATAGGATTTCCTGCAATTTAATTTTGTACACATCAACACGTTTCTTGATTAGACTTCAAGCTTTCAAAAAAGATGTCAGGGTTTTCCTGCAGTAAAATTAGGACTTAAGTCTTCACCAGTTGCTTTTTCTCACAGCACAGCTCTCTATGGACAGAAACAGACAATCTGCACATGCTTTGTTCTCTATCCACATCCCTGGCATATGTTCAGCGACACTGTAAAACTGGCCAAAACACTTGTGCAAGCTCTGGTTTCCCAAATTCTGTCAGGTCAGAAAAATGGTTGACCAAGTTCAGGTGACTTATTTTTCATAATGTTAGGTTTTGTTTTACGGGTTTTTTTTGTTGTTGTTTTGTTGTTTTGTTTTGTTTTGTTTTTTTAATAATTGGTTAGAAGAAGAAAAGCTTCATTACAATCACAATAGAAGCCAAACATAAACCTTAATTTACAACTGTGGGAGAACACTGTATTCTGGATTACCTGACAGTGGCAGGAAGCACCTATCACTTCAGAATTACTACAAAGGAGAAATGGAAAGCTGCCTTCTCTGCTCCCAGGTACTGTTCTATTCTGCAGTGTCATGGTGAAATATTAATTATATTTATCAGAACAGGATTAAACGTGGAATGAATGATTAATTATTTTACACTGGGATAGATTAAAGTTTTGTCCGGGATTTATGTATTCATTAATTACTTGTTTAATCAAAGAGAGGAGGAGCAGTCTTTTCAGCTGTGTTGGTGCAGTGATTTGTGAAATTTTTCTGTTATATGAAGGTGCTTTCTGTAACAAAGTACTTGTCATGATAATATATTCTACTTAGTGTGTAGTGCAGAGTTTACTTCCTTGCAGGTCTTAGCCTTGTACTTTTGTCTTGTGTGATGTTTTGAAGGGTCATTGACATAAGGGTTAATGTAACACATCCTTGATGAATTTTTGCTATCAGAGCAGAAGCAGTAGGCTCATGCTCCTCAGCAAAGGGACCTGCTGTCAAGAGAGCAGGGGAGTGTGAGCCTGGATGGTTCCCTGCCTGGTACCCCACTGGTGTGGTCATACAGGTCACAGGAGTTCTTTACCAGGATGTGACAGCAGGAGGCTCCTATTCATAACTGTGTCTAGAACATGTGTCTTAGGGTCTTTCTTAGCCAATGAGATTTTCCAAGAAAATTCTTTGGAAGGTTCCACTTTTGTCCTGATGGTGTTGTGAGCCTGGACATGGTGCTTTGTGGTATATATCAGCCCAGGTACTGGGCTGATGTCAAGATTGACTAGTTACTTCTGGGATTGCTTGCATCTGATAGCACTTTATGCTTACAAATGCTTTGACTGAAGGCTGCCCAAGTGATTCAGCCTGTCCTGCCTCCCTTAACAGGAGGTGGCTGTTCTTCATCACTGCTTATATTAAATAGCTGCTGTGTTGTCCTGAATTGGGAGAGAGAGGGACTTTATAGTCATATGTGCCATTCAACCCTTAGCTGATATTTATGAGTGACAAAAGCCATCATGTACATGCATTTGTTTTCTTTGTACAGGGAATTCCTCCTTTCTCCTCAAAAGACCTGTTTCCATGAAGTTCAGTGTCTAACAAAGGGAATCAGGACAAGCTTTCCACTTTGTGACTGAAGATTTACTGACATAGCCAGGTAAATAGTTCTCCTTCAGCTCTTTGTTTTCTCTGTTCACGTGGCATATTGTGGAGAGCACAGAATCACAGGATGTAGGGTTTGAGTGTTTATAAGAAGTACAGAGGTTCATTAAGACCAGATTCTGACTGGGTCTGTATGGATGTTTCCATGTGAAGATAACAGAACTGCTCAGAAGCCCAGGTATTTCTAGAAATGAAAAATGGAGAAAAATATTCAAAACATGTGAACACATTTGAAAAGATGAACCCCCCGCAAACACCACCCCCTGCCATGCCCCGGAGAGCTCAGCTGGTTTGGGCATTGCAAAGACCACAGGCAGCAACTGCAATGACATGGTTATCCCTTTAGGAGAGCCCTAAATTTCCAGGGCTTGGGAGAAAATATTACCAATGTAGCACTGCTGAGAGATGCTAAAGAAGGTGTCACACTGAAGATGTGATACACCACACTGGATCAATAAGTAGCCCTCTGACTGACTGGAAACAGTGGTGCAGATTCTCATTTCTGCCTCATTTTAATAAATCCTTCAGTATCAGGGATCAAGTTGGGCGTCCCAGTGGTGCTGTGGTATGGAAGGATAGTCACTGGTCTAAGTGTAGGGGACATTTTTGGGGAACATGCTTTTTCTGCAAAGCATTTCCTAGGCTTTGGAGGCTGCTGGATTTGTGAGTTGTCATATTTATTAGTCAATTCCCATTCCTCACCATCATTATTAAAAATGACACCAGCAATTTTTGTATCCTGGACTGTGTTGTATTGGTCTGAGTAATAACATTCTTTATTTTTAAGTTGAGAGCATTTTGTTTATGTTCTCTATCCACCAGGGAAAATATACTTCTGCTATTGCTGCAATGCACAAGGGACAGTTAAATCTAATAACTTAATCTAGACTTCTAGAAATGAAATTAAATTTTCAAATAAAGGCAAACTGACAGCTAAGGCATAAATCTTTTATTTAAAATAGAAAATAACCCCATTCAAATGCAATCAGAGAAGACAGATGTAGGTAAAAAACAAGTGGAGATAGGATATATGGTGCATAAATTTGCTATGTCTGTGTGATAGATCAAGCAGGGTGACCTTAAAAATGTTCCTAAAACATCAGCTAAAATAGGAAATTTGCATATATTTAAATACTGCTTGTTAATGAAAGATGGACTAGAAAGAATGGTAATAGTGAGAGGAAAATAGAGCATGGGTGTAGTGTGCAACAGAAAGGTCACATTAGCTATCAGTGGCTGAAATGTAAATATTTACTAGTTTGAAGCTGGCAGGAAGTACTAGAAATAAGAAATATTATCTTCTGCTCTTTAATATATTTTCTTAGATAGAATATTCAGCTGAAGAAAAAAAAACCTTGATTCAGCAAAGTTCCTGATTAACTAAATGCTTGAAGTCAGACATCCTCTTAGATCCAAATTACCTTAATGGGACTACTCACAGCTGCAGTTTTACTAGAGACAAGGGCAGGTACCAGTGATGAAACATGTTATCAAGATCACAGAGGTTGCTACGAAATTTTCTCTGCCTTTGCGTTGGTAAAAAGAGGTGTTTGTACTCAGATTCCTCAAGTGTATTTCATTCTCTTTTCTTGCCTGCAATTCTGTGGAAGATGGTTGGGTTTGTTTAAGTGTGAGATCAGATTGCTGCCTGGGAGATGGCACTTATTTCCAATTCAGGAGAGAAAATGTAGCTTGTCAAGAGGACCTGATATTAAATCATGAAGAGCTCTTTTCTGTAAATACTCTCCCTGGACAAAAAGCTGCCTGGGGTTTCTTGATTCCTGCTGTCCTTCTTTCCTGGAAACCTTTTCCTCTGTTACCCTGTGCTCAGAGCAGCAGGTGAGCCATGCTGCTGGGCAGGGATGTGTTTAGACTCAGCCTGCCCAGGTGTCTGCAGTGAGCCTCCTGCTTTTTCATCATATCCTCAGAATGGGAATTTCTCCAACTACGTAGGCAATGGCGTAGGCACCTCTTGTTCAGCTCCACTGCCCTGAAAGGGTTTGAGAGTGGCTTGTCCATCTGGTCATCCCTAGAAGTACATTGTAATTATTTACAGGTTCTTAATAAATCTGGGTTTTCTAGAGATTTCCACTGTAATTGGATCAGTCATTAATGTAGCCCAGATTTCCCACCGTATTCTGCTGAGATTACATCTGTTCCCAGACAGTGACCCAGTTAGAGCCAAGACACCTGTGTGACTGTGACAAAGGAAATCCATTTGTAAGATGTTATAAACATTTTGATGTACAGTATCATAATAAAAGATATGTAGTTAGTGCAGACAGCATCACCCAGGGCCCAGAGACAGCAGATAGATGTGCCAGTGGCTTCCCAGCACTCCAGACATGGAGACTGATAAGCACAGGGGATTTATCCTTTCAATTTCCTTGTTTGATATTTTCTATCTGTTGTTTTGCTAGATCATTAATGTTCTTTTGTGTAGGTTTTATTAATTATTTGATTTTAAAGTGGTATAATTCTGAAAGGTCTTTTTTTTGTATTCATTGCTAGGAAGAGTGTAAGTCATTGATTAGTGACAAATGCCATCTTTTGTGAAGTTCTCTTAATCTTTGAGATGTCTGTTTTGAAGGTCACTTCCATTTATTAAGGAATTGAAACTGTACACCTGAATATTTCATGAATTGCCAGTATTGTTTCTGGTGTTTGCAATACTTTTGCATAGGAAAGGAGAGAGATAACAGAAAGATTTTTAATACTTTACACAGAAAGCTACATACTGACCTAATATTATGTTGCTATTGGTCAAGCTGGATTGTTTCTGTCACATTTGTATTACATAAAATGGGACAAATCAAAGTCTGAGGTGGTGTATCTGTCCATAATGGGAATATTGTCTTCACTCTGAGTGTTGGCTATGTGGGGCTGTTCCAGTTGTAGCTTAAACCTCTGGTAACAGCTGCAGCAGATAGGGTGAAAATACAAAACCAGACAGCAATAGAAAATAGCCAGAGGGGCTTGCAATAAAATTGTGTAGATTAATCACTGGATTTCCTTGAATGAGTGGCATGCTATAGATCTGGGGCCCTTTTCTTTGGCCTCCATTGCTGAGGAATGTCATTCTCTCAATAAGGCAGGATTTGGTGCATCATAAAAAGCACAAGGCTCTCACTGTTTCTTGATGAGGGCTCTTTCTGCATGTGGCAGGGGCCTGTCATTCAATAACAAAGGTCTCAGACTCAGTGTCCGCTGGTGATTTGTGTTTAGGTGTGTTCCATTTGTACTGTCTCACCTCGTGGGAACGCACTGTTGAAGACAAGGTCCTTCTCACTCATTAATGGTCCTTGGGATCATTAAATCAGGGTCATTTATGAAAGATTTGATCTGTGAAAGAAACTTTTCTATACATTGTTATAATAAAACATGCCTTGGTAGGAGACATTTTAGAAATGCTGCTTGCAGGACTGAATTAGTGTAAAATTTTAAATTTGCCCTGTACTCTCAGCACTCTGGAAACTCAGCTGCCAGGATTATGAACTTTATTCACACACTGTTTCCTTAAACTTGAAAGTTTTGGCTGCTTTGTAGACCAATTTAGGTTATAGAATCATTAGAGCTTGCTCATTTTGGGAAATTAGGTTTATTTGTTTACAAGAGGCCTGTTCAAAAAATGATACACTATTCTAGTGTGGTCTTTCCTATGGATTAGCCACAATAGAGTAGGTGTATTGGGGCAGCCAAAATACAAGGAGACAATTAGCTTTTCTACCAGAGACTAGTTTTGTTAACATTCCCTTGATTTGACAGCTGGAATAGATGAATGTCATTACTGACCTTTTCAATTTTACAGCTTCTTCACTTTCATAATTCCAACTCCTGCAGCTGCAGCATGGAAATGAACCTTAATAATGTTCCCCAAACTCTTGAAAATGCATTACTTACCAGTTACATCTTATAATACTCTAAACAGTCAGAACCTTTCATATCACTGCTTTTGAAACCATAGACTAAATGCAATTAGCATTAGCAATTATATGGTAGAAATTTCTTGACTGCTTTTGTGGAGCAGATCTGGATAATCAGGCATTAGGTATCTACATTTCAATATGATGGGAAAATGAACATTTTCAATGATGATGGAAAAAAAAAATTCCTGAGTTTGAATTATTGCTGGAAGATATTCTTTAGGTTCTGCTATTAATGCCTTTCATTTAATGTTATAGGGTCAAATACTGCTCACTTTAACAATGTGAATAACTCTACTGCAGCTAATATAAGTAAATGTAAAGAGCAGAGCCAGTTATAGAATGTAAATTCCAAAGGTGCAATTGTGTAAGCTGAGGTGTTCCACTGAAATCAATGTCATGACAAGACACTGTTCTAGATGAGACTCTGTTGTTGTTTTTAGAGCAGTTAATCACAGTCTGCATTTATTTTAATTAAGTTCTAGTTAAAAAAAAAAAGAGAAAGGGTTAGAAGGGACTCCATCTCTATGGAGAATGTCGGGTTTTGTTTTATATACAAAGTAAGACTAGTCCAGATTTGACTATCAAGTAAAACTATAGGATTCATAATTGGAAAGCAAGGTGGAACTGTACAGAAGAGCAAAATTAACCTTAAAAACAAGAATCCAAAATGTTAGTGATGTTACTTGGTGGGCTCAGGGGGTGGCTGTGGGGCTTACAGAGAAGCTCACCAGCAATAACCTCTTGCTCTTCCTCCTGCCAGATAGCCTGATTGAGTCCACAGTGTATTAACCATGTTTTAACATATTTTTACAGTCC
Organism: Chaetops frenatus; assembly: GCA_013400775.1. Lineage (NCBI taxonomy): Eukaryota > Metazoa > Chordata > Aves > Passeriformes > Picathartidae > Chaetops > Chaetops frenatus. The sequence goes on along the minus strand of VZTR01031752.1, from coordinate 194,293 downwards.
TTATGAAAGGCTTTTATTCCAAGCTCTCATGTATGTAATGGGTCGAGTCTCTTCTGGGAGCTAAAATATCCTAATGAGATTAGCTCATTAAATTACTGCCCATCAATTAGTTGCTGATATTCTCTTTTATTTGTGGCACTGGAAGGGAGAGCTGCCTCTTAAAATGTTAGCACTACTTGGAAATGATTTCTCTTTGAATATTTTTATTTTATTACATTTTCCACCCTAGGTAAGTCAGCATCCTTTTCCCTGGCACACAAATGGGTGCAGTGACAATCTTTCTCCCTTAAGATTGGTCAGGCAAAGGTGACAGGTTTTGCCACCATGACATTGCCTCCTTCCTTAAGGAACAAGACTTAAATCTCCCTGTGACTAATTAGTTGTCTCCCAAAGGATGGATTTGTTGGTGCTCACACAAACAGAATGACACTGTTGCCTTCCACAGATCCCAAGAAGGAGAGAAAAAGAATTCACCTCAAATTTTACGAATTAGCAACAACCACCCCCACTCCTAAATAAACCATACATATGAATATTTATGAAACAGCAAACACCATAGCAGAAAACACAGGATAGCACTAAACCTGCCTACTGGTGTCAAGAGACAGGAGGCGTTGCCTCCTTTTAACAGAGGTGGTCCAAGTCTCATTTCTGCTGCCTTATTTGTGCCCCGGTTGTCGGGGGGGGTTTATGAGTGAGTGGCTCTGTGGGGCAAGGCCAAATGGAGTTTGGGTTTGGAAGGCCTCCTGCAGGGAGCAGCTGAGCCTTGGCTTGGGAAGAGGCGGCAGAGGCGCCAGGAAGGACTCCAGGCAGCGAGAGCTGGTTTGGCTCTCGAGTTATGCTGGTTGCTCCAGTTTCAAGAAACAAATGTTCTGTTCCTGGACAAAGGACTCGGGTAATGCCAAGCCTGTGAGATTCCTTTGAGGAGCTGGCTGCCTGCTTGGATTGCTGGCGTGCTTTAGCTTTAACGAGCCCGGGAGTTTCCCAGCACGATTGCTCCCGGGAGAGCTCCAGAGAAACAAGGAGCTGTTGCAGTGACCTTGCACGTCCACATGGCCAATTGCAGGTGTACTTACAGGAGCAGCCTTTGGGAAAACAGAGGAGCAAAGCTCTAATTTGAGAAATCCCCACAGCACAACCAGCACACAGCCATTCTGTTTAAGGTATGGTCTGAAAAAGTTGGATCTTTCTGTCCAGTTAATGACCCCACACTCGAAAATGAGATGTGTTTTTATGATGACTGATTAGGACCATACTGCTATTGTGATCACACTACTATAAAACCAACTATTTCATCTATAACTCTTAAGGATATAAAACAGAATTACATGCAATGTTTAAAAGACATAAGGTATTTTTCTTATAGGCTATGCTGCTCAGGTGTTTGTCTACATACTGCCTTTCTGCTTGCTTCTAAGTAAAGCTCTGCTTTCTTCATAGTCATCTGTCCAGGAAACTTGAAGGATGCTCTCCAACTTTTCTCAGTGGCACAAGTCTGTCTTGGTTTTCAGGTGGTTTTTTGGTGAACAAACCTCACCAAAACTTAAATAAAATGTGAATACTTTGACCATTGGTGAGGTAAAAATATAAACAATACCTTCATTGCATTTTCCCCCTGTTTTTAATCTAGTCTGATATTGGCTAAACCATTTCAAATAACAATGACTGTTGAATTTCAATAGAAAGTAAAAATAGAAAGAAAAATTTAGTCTCGTCTTTTTGAAGCCAAGGCCTCTGGTTAGGGTCACTAATAGAGGGACACAGAAAAATTCTTGTCTGCACAAGGACACAATACATGTTTATCTCTCAGGTGAACAATATCTGAGCTATTAAACCTAATAAAGTAAAACTTCCCTGGTTTTGGTGGTGTGGGGGGGGAGGTTGTTGGCTTTGTTGTTTTTGTTTGACTTTTTATCAACTTAGTTGAACCAGTTGATTGAAAACAAGTAGACCAATGAATTTTAAGCATTGCCCTACGTTTGGTCAAACTGTTGGATACTGTCTGCTATTTAATACATTACTGAACAGCCTAGGCTGTGGCCCTAAGCAGAGATATTGGAACCCAAGTTACACATATCTTTACTTCTTTTGCATTGTAAAATAACGTGTTGTGCTTCAGAACTGTCCTCCAAATCTTTGGAATGTAATAATGTTTGCAATGCAGAAGTGGAAATATCTGGGTTTCGTAAGGGTTTCATCCAGATCAAACAGCAGTGAATGTCTGTCTGCACCACCAGTAAATGAAACAAAAGAGAGCGGCAACATTTCAGTGCTCATTTTTGCTTGTGTAGACTTGTTTTAAGGACAGCAGAAGGAAATGGAAAAGGAGGGGAACTGCCAAAGTCACATCTGTACCTATCTGTATCTAACATTATCTTTTATGTCAAATCATTATTGTACCCAGGAAAACCCACTGGTCTTTACTGCCAGCTGTCTGTGCACTACAGCAGCAGAACTGGGAGGAGACACCAGGGGACAGGCAGTCATTAAAGAGAGAGGGTACCTCTGTGCAAGTGACACCTGTGGGTGAGTGCAGTGTCCCTGTGGGATGGATGGGGCAGGGTGTGGGGCTGGGAAGCACACAGTGATGGCTTGGCCCTGCAGCTGAGCTGGGACAGCAGCGTTTGCAGCCGGTTCATGTTCTGGGAGGGAAAGGGGAGCAGGAGTGCTCAGGAAGAGCATCCAGAGACATGCTCAGGACTGGCCCTGACAGTAGGCATCCCAGCACTGCCTTCTCTTTGCTCCAGTGATGAAATTTGTTGACTCACAAGTTTGATTAATATTTAATGTGAGGCCACATGTTGATGCTGATTTAAAAGAAGTGAATGTACATAGTTATCTCTTGTGCTTTTCACAGATATCAATGATGACAAATTTCAATATTACATTCAGAGTTACCCTGGCAAAGGAAGTGCTCAGCCCAGGATGCAGTCCATGGTGCAGGGTGGAGATGCAAAACAGTAACAGCTTATGTTATTATCATAAAGCATTGATTACATGTGCTTTGATGTGAAGAACCTCACCACTGATTGAAGTTGGAGATGCAGTCAGGGACTGAGTCACCACGTGATCGTTTTTTGTCAAGCAGTTTCTGAATCATGGGCCTATAATTGCTTCAGATTCCTGTTATTGATCTCTTATGTCAAAATAATTGAACTTTATGGCTGACTTCTGATGCTTATTGAGAAATCATATAATTACTTCCAACTAGCTGTGAGTCAATAGCAGTTGAGTACGTACCACTATTCAGAGTGCTTGATATATAAATTTTCTTCCAAATAAAAACAAGACCTACAATATATTATTAGCATAGCAGTTTGGATGCATGGTCCTATGTTACATAATTACATCTCACAATATTTGTAGTAACTGGAATATCTGTGTTTGCATATAAAATATACCAACATCAGTCCCAACCCTATGAGCTCTGGGGTTGCTGTGCCTGCAGAGAGCCTGGCAGGGTTTGCACCAGTGCAGCAGCTGGACACATGGAGCAGGGATTGAGGTCTTGTTGGCCCAGAAAATGCTGTGAAATGCTGGAAGCCAGCAGGTTTTATTGTGCTGGGGCTGGTGGGGACATGTCCTATAAAACACCAAAAAACTCTTCTCTTTCCATTTGAAGTTCACACCAGTCTAGAAAATCCTGTCCTGTATATCACTTTCTCTTTTTAGCTTTGCCTTTGCTCCTTTGCTTATACCAATAAACTGTCTGGAGCCTTATTTACAAACCCCTGTATCCAGCTCACAGACATCCTTGTTCTCCTTCAGAGTAGACATAAATGCATACATAGTCTCTTCTTCAAAAATCTCATACTCCTACATTTTCACAAAAACCTATCATTTTTGTTGACTACAGCATGATGACAAATAAACAGTTGCAATCCTTTTGAACAGGCAGTTTCAAAAAGCTCCCTGAAAAGCTGAAACTCTTTTCTAGAATGATTTAAGCTGAGAATTTTTGCACCCCACAGCTGAAGGGGAATAGACTCTATGCACATATAGAGCAGAAAAGGGACTTAGGTGATACAAGATATTTTACTTGAAGGTAATGAAGACTTCATGTGGCCTCATTGAATAGCTTTATCCCTCAATTTCTAGATCAAATCCTACCTGAGAAACCCATTAGCTTTACTGAGTCTTGTTTCCCATGTAATCACTGTGCTGCTAGTACTGGTTTTATTCATACCTCCATTTCTTTAAGTATTGTTTCATTAATTCTCTTTCCTTAAGAGGAATGAAGCATTAATCAGCCAGTGCATTTAGTACCTACTTACATTAATATCTAGACAATGCAGTGATTTGGAATTCTTTGCACTTTTTTTACAGGTTTTTCATTATATTTCTTAGTGTCTTGAGGATGCCTTTCCTCATGACATTTTACAATAAACCTTTGCAAAATGAATAGCTTTCATTATGAAATCAATGATACTCCCTCTAAACTTCAGGGGCAATGTCAAAGAAAAGCTACTATAATTGCTAATGCTGAGCAGCTTTTTATGGCCAAACTTTACTTTCCAGATGTCACAGCAATACACTCATCACCTTCCTCAGCACTTTTGCCCTCCCCTGTCACTATAGTTCTCTCAAGAAAGTGATTGTCAGCCATGTCTTTTTCTATTCTTATGTCTTTACTCTGTTTTATGTTTGAATTAAGCCTTAAAATGACTCTTTTAAGCAGAAATGGTGTAAAGTTTATACCTGTGACTCTGCAGAGCAGGAACCTCTGATCCCTGCCTCACCTAAAACATGATAAAAGGATGAATTTTAATTCTGAAGCAAAAATGTAGTTATTAAGAACTTGATGTATTAATTTTAATTCCCTTTTTTTTTTCCCCAGAAAATCTGCCATGCAGACACTGAGTACTCCCTGTGACCAGCCCACTGCAATTCACTCTTCTGAGTACTATCTCAGGTGTTAGAGATTTTAATTTAAGGTAAGGTCCATAACAGCATATTTAAGGAGCCAAATCCAGTGTGCTTATTATTCCTGGTCCCTGGGGTGCTTGCTGCATGCACTGTGGCTCCAGGTGTAGCACACTGCTCAGTTTGATCCTGCCTGGCACATGGACTCTGGGACCCAGAGGAACTGTCTGGACAGACATCTTCCCAGGTCTGCTGGAGACAAAGTTCCTCAAAATTCTGATCAAAAATAAATTAGGCACATTTTCTCTTAAAGTGGACCTTTGATCTCATGTGTTTATTTATTGCAGCAACAGAGGGAATGTGGACTAATAGGTTTGGTAAAAGCCTTAGGAACTCACCAGCTGTTCATTAAATCAGATACTGTGTCTGTTCCACTTTTCAACATCTTTCCAAGGTGCAAAACTGCATCAGCCTGTTCTCTCTCAGAGACACATGCTTTCTCCCATTTCCATTTTTAAAGGTAATTCTCTGGTTCTCAAGAAAGGCAACTGAAATCCTAAAAGTTTGTCAGCATCTTGGTATTCTCTTGATTAGTATTCTCTTGAATATAAATAGTTTAATGTGTCTTCCTATTTTTAGTGCAGAAATAGACATCTGAGTCATTAATTTATTTGCCTTCTTTGAGGCTGTTGCAATGTGGAAAAGATGAGTGAGCTGCCCCTGGGTACAGTGGGGGCTATAATGGACATGGTGACAGGCAGACTTATAGCAGGGCCGTGCTACCAGGCATTGCAATTACATTTCACTCAGAGAAGTTACTTTGACTTCTTTAAGTAACAGCTGTGGTTAAACAACTCTTTAAAGCCCATCTTAACACCTTACATATTTAGATGGTTGAATTTTTGTCATAACCAGGGTATCATACTGATGGTTTTCCTGATGCTGTTTCACTTCAAAGGCTTACAATTGTCTTATCTCATTTCCTGCCTTAATTGCTTTTAATGTACTGACAAGCACAACTGACCAATTATTAGTACTTTTTCTCATCTTGTCTCATTTGTTATCCATGATGCTCTTCCATGTTGTAATTACTTTTCAATTTTTCATGACTCAAAATAGGAGGTGTACATAATGAATACAAATAGCAAATTGATTAAATGTAACATGCATTGTAGCACTAGTGAGATTGTCATTTGTTATTAATGAGAGAGATTTGTCAGGTGCTTGTGAAAAGGCTTGTGATGCACAGCAATCCAAACCTAACAGTGTACAGCTGTGGCTGCCTTTCTGCAGTTTTATTGTGATCCAACACAAAAGGAAGCTGTGCTTGATTTTTAAGATAGATTTGTATTCCTCCTTTTTGGTGCCATCTTAACTTTTTGGGCTTTAATAGCAAAACATGCAGGTTACATTAACTGGGAATATTCCAATAAATGATGTGTCACTGTAAGGCACCAAATTTCAAAGCCAAAGTCCATTTGTAGGAGTTCAAATACTGATTTTTACAATGCTGAAACTAAATGAGGCCTTGGCCTGCACTGGTGTCCAGCAGCACAGTAGTCAGGCAGATCATGCAAGAAATACAGGAGCCTGCAGTCCAGATCTCTGGGCCAGATTTAACCAGGCACACAAATACTTGTGTTTTGCATCCTAAGTCACCAGGCATCAGGCACTGCTCCAGAGCTCCTGGTCAAACTGCTTCATTGTACATAAATAAATAACCATTGGAAACTGGTCTTCTATATACTACAGGGAAGAATTTGCTGGTTTTGAGAGATCTCTTCCATGCCAATGTCTGACAAGAAGTCAGAATTTTCTTTTGTGGAACGAGGAAAGTTTTCTTGATTGTATTGCAGTGAAACAGATAGAAAGCCTTAAAAATGAAAATGGCGATGCAGGAAATTACTTCCAAACCTTGAGCCTTAAGCCTTAAAATCCAAACAGCTAAATCCTTGTTCCCTACATGAAGCTCCCTAATTTCACTGTGGATTAACAAAAGTTTGGGTTTTTTGCAGACTCAGATCCTTGGTAGTACTTCAGTTCTTTGTTGATGTACATTGCTTTTGCTGCATTAACTTCAAAAATATTTGCACCAGGTGAAGGTCTGACTCATGGTCAGTTTGTTTTAGCCATGGACCATACTCAGTTAAGAACAACAAAAAATTGTTTTCCTTCCTAATTACATATTACATTGGGAACACTAGTATTATTTACCTGAATCTAACAAATTAACTGAGGATTAAACATTATTTAATTCCTTCACTCCTTTCATAAGTGAATGGAGGGATTTTATGAACATTATTTAAAACAAAAATCTTGATCATAAAGCCTTTGACAAATTAAATCAAAATGGTTTTCAGTTGTTATGCACCACAAGAAGAAAAGAATCTCTGAAATTTACTCTGAAATTAGAGACTTTAATCTGCATAATTTATACACTGAGTATTCATAAAAAGGACTACAATTGAAACTCACCTGTCATCAAAAGTAAAAGGATGGAAACAATAGCTAAGACTGAGGCAGGGAAATGGTATTATGGATGTTATTTCCTAAATATTTGCTAAGGAACGGTTTCTACCAGTTACTGAGGAAATTAAGGGAAAGTGACAAAGCAACAATCATTTCCAAGTAATAGTTCTTTTTTCTTTTCATTATCTGAGCTGTCTGCCCTCAGATCTGCTGCATTGTTCAGATTTAAAGCCATTTCCTGCTGTAACAGACAAGGCAGGGAGTGTCCAGGCAGGCAGGGAGCAGAGCTGGGCTCCTGCAGGGCAGCTCCCCCCGGGCCGGGCTCTGCTGCTGCTGCCGGCCCAGCAGTGCCCTGGCCTGAGGGACAGCTGGGCAAGGCTCCCAGCTGGGCTTGATTAAACCAGTCACAACTGGGATATGGTTTTCAAATAATACCATGGACTTCCCCCGTTCTGCTCTCTCTGTTTTCCTGCCTCCTAACACCCCAGAGGGACTGGATTGCTTTTTCTTGCCTTTGGAAATACTTTTGGCTCTTCAGGGCTTTTCCTCTTTATCCTGCTCCTGGCAGAGGTTATCCCAGGAGTGCCTGTTTTATCTCCAGAAGGGATCTCATTGCTCAGCAAGAGTCCTGGGCAGGATTTACACCCTTCCTCTGGAAACACCAGAAGCTTGTGTCAATTTCTGCTCTTTCATATTCCTGTCAGCTTGTCAGGGACTATCATTCATTAAAAATTTAACAGAGGAAACCTGACAGGATTGGTCTCTTGGTGCTACAACAAAATAAATATTTAATAATGACACGATGATACATTTCCACTAAACAGCTGACATTCTGCACTTCAGCACAATGGACTAATAATAGTTCTCTTCATGACTGTGCTCCCAGTAAAATACTTATGCAACAGGTGGATGGACCAAAGCCCAGTGAACAATGCAGAGGCAACATCTTATGACTGAAGTGGCAGAAATCCCCTGTGATTTTCTTACAAAATATGACTTTTTGTGGACTCTGAATTTCAGTGCTCTTGGCCCAGAATTTTTAGGTATGTTTGCCCACATTCACTGTTCATCCAAGAGTGTGCTATCTACTTGCTGGAACTACTACACCATGTCTCCAGACCTTACAGAGATTCCAGGTGCTTTTTCCAGATGTGTTATTAACATTTTAGTGACAGCTGTAGCCATACTCTTCAATAAACAGTTCTTTTAATTCTGAATTCTAAAGTTTGAAATATTGTGCTGTTAGTACTGAAGTCCATGAGCTGTTCCACTGACAGCTTGGGAGACTTTGTGGAGCAGCAAATCATCAAGATTTATCATTCTTTCTCTTCCATTTATTCACTTCTTCTCATGTATAAAGTCATGGGACTAGGGACAGTTTACTTGAGGGAGGAAAAACATGGGTTTTGCCTTTAAAAATGTAGTTTTTCGATGTACCTTTTGAATCCTTCCAAAGTATATCTTGAACATTACCATTTGGAACTGGATTTGGTTCATAACTGGAAAATTGGTTAAAAATACTTTTGTTCTCCTGGCCCTTTACTCTGTATTTGAAATGATGTAAATAACAAAAGCCAGCCAACAATATTTAACAATCTGATCAAACTTACTGCTTCTTCACTACTTGTATTTTCGCTTCTTTGTTCAATAACTCATGACACCACCAAGACTGACCAGTTTGAGGCAGGTTAGAGCACAGTAGTTATTTATCCAATTAAATACAGCTCTTCTTTACACCCATGACTGAAAAATCTGTGTCCCTCAGTCAAGTGGGGTAGAAGGCCAGGCAGTGTGAGCAGGCACAGAATGATCTCCATCCTGCCTGTGGTAACACTGGACTGGTTCAGCCTGAAAAAGCAGATTGCACAGGGTATTGGTAGGATGATAGGCCTGACACAAGACCTGCTACATTCTCCCTCTGAGCTACTTTCAAATCTGGGGCCTCCTGAGTGTTAAGCTAGCATTGCATCTAATATATGTGCTAACATAAGGAATCTTGCCTTGCTTTTCTTTTCAACTTACAGAAATATTCTAATTAGTTATTTCAGGTGGGAGAAGGGAAAGGAATTTGAAGCAAGGAAAATGTGCGACTGTTGATTTTGCAGTAGTTCTGTCAAAAAAAATATATTCTACTTTTAATACACACCATTTGGAAAGCAAAGCCCCTTTTAAAATGCTTCAGAACTCATGTCCTTTTTAATTGCCTGGAATTCATGGTGGCTGTGTGAGAAGGCCATAAACATATACAATCATAAAAACACATTTAGACAACCCAAACAGAATCAGTGCCATATTATTTTAGTTTATTATTCCTAGTGGAGTACAGATTGGTCTTGCTACTTTGATATTTATTTATACCGAGGAACTACAAGAACATAAATGCCACTCTTGGGATAATCCTAATGCTGGGGCCGAACAGAATACACATTGCATCTGTCTCATTTGCAGCAAAATGAAGGAGTGTTTAGGTGTAATCCTGCTAATGAAGGACAAAGTTGAAGGTCAAATGTAGCCTTCAGAATGAATGTGTCACTGTGAAGCTGAGAGAACTGTAATTCTGCATTAAAAAGTTTTCTTAAAATATCAAATAACTAAGATGGAAAAAAAATGTAGCTCTTTGGTTTTGTTATTCTTTTCTCTTTGAAGCCACTCAAGGATTGTGTTCAAGACTTTAGTGCTCATATGAAAAATGAATGGTGGGTTTTTGCTAGACAGAAAGCCATTTTATTTTGCATATGATTAACAAAGAAAACTTGATGCAAAAGTGAGATGCTCAGCAGGGGGTGGTTCTCCCAGAGTCCAGCTCACAGCTTCACACCATAACATTTATTGACATGGGAAAATACCCACTTTTATCCAAAGACAGATAGACACATAGAATATGTGCAGAGCTGCATGTCCTGAATAACAAGGAACAGATTCTCCACAAAAGAAAATGTCAACCAAAATAAACAAGCAGCCTAGCAGCAGGCTGGCCCTGTGCTGCCTCTGGGCTGCTGCGAGTCCACTGCAGAGCCAAGTGCAATGTTAGTCTTTTGCTGGTTATTGTCAGGAAGTAGATTATCAGCTGAAAGGCTGCAGGGTGGCTTCAGACAGTCTGCCTGCAGCAAAAGAAAAGCCAAGGACGTGTAGGCAGTGTAGAATACAAGCCAGAGCTGCACTCTGCTCACAGACTGGTTTGATTCCATGGTCCTCACCTATGAAGATCTCACTCAGGGTGGGTCTGGGTGCTTTTCCCACAGGTCTTTTCCCACAATGTAAAATCACAGAGTAAGCTCACATGAGCCTGTACAATTGAAAGCATTCTGCTTTAACTCTGTCATTTCTGTGCCCACCCCTCAGTTTTTATAACTTCTGGTTTTGATCTAGTTAGCCAACTCTGTGTGTTTTCTGGAATTCAGAAGGGCCATCTGCCACCCATACATTCAAGAAGAAAGCCACAAAAAAAAAAAAGGTATAACATTTACAAATTGTGATGGAATTAAAATGAGTTTTACTTATTTTAAGCTTAACAGAACACAAACATCTGTTACCAGTGTCTATTGATGATTTGTCCCTAAATACAGGAGGCTTTTATAAATATCTGTTAAACACAACTGTACACTGCAAAGTGGGCTTATAAATCTCAGGCCAGACTTAGGGTTTTGGTGTCAAACAAGAATGAAGCAAATCACTCTGGACAAACTGGACCAGAAAACTTTATTTTCTTGTTATACTAAAATATCAACAATGACATTCCCTCCCCTTCTCCTGTTATCCTCCCCTCTCTCCCACTCGCCAAATACCATTATGAACTTAGAAGCTCTGTTTGCAGGTAGGTTCCAAGAGGGTTTTGAAAACTCTATGAATAAGTACTCATTAAAGGCACAGAAGTCTCTAACAAAAGAAGTCTTTTATGTAGAAACTCATTTTCCTTAAAACTACATTTTCATAGGCAGCAAGGATGAAGGTTTCTCATGCAAGCTGAATTGACTCGTGTTTTTGAGGTAAGGAAACCTGAGAACATTTAAGCTGAAAAGAACTGGCCTTGTGCAGGAAGGCACAAGGCAGAATTTCTAAATTATAATTTCTAAGTTATAGGGAATCAGTTACACTACATAGAAAATGCCAATGCCACAAATACAGCACCTGATAATAGCAGTTATGAACCTTTCATTTTCTGTCTGATTTAGTTATAATTTGTTTGCTTGAACACTTCTTTTGAAGTTATTTACAGCGGTGGCACTGAGGTGCAGTGACTGGTGTACAATTATAGAACCAGGTTGGCAGGATGATTGAACTGGCTAACTGCCATTTTCACAGCAATTGTATTTTTTCTTGTGGATTTTTAGATCAGATCCCTGCAGGAACAGATTGAGTGGAGTTTTTATATTGTTATTATGGCTGTTTTGATATTACAGTAATGATTTTTTGATATTTGATAATAAAGCCTTGAGATAATAGCAGTGGAAGCCTTGGCGTAGCTTTCATAATCTATTGATTTTGTGGCTTTTTTAAGGGTGAGTTTTTTTCTTTGCTATCACTGGTTGTTAGGTTTTTTAATTATTTTTGTGGGGATTTCTCTCAGTGCTTTTTCCTATCATACAGTGCTGCTGCATATGAAGTATATACAAACAATGTGCTTATGTTTTCCTGTCAGGTGCTACTAACCAAATACAAATACAGCCCAAATTTGGTCCTGCATCTCTAAACTCAGTGATAGCTTTCCCTCAACTACATAAAAATCTGGATTAGATACTATCTGAGAATTTCTGGGTGATTTTGAAACCATGAGATTATATTACAGTCGGTAACTCAAAACTTAGACAGACAGTAGATTTTAGGAATGAGTACAATTTATATCCCTCAATTTTAATCTCTCTAGAACAGGACTGGTATCACTGTGTGTAATCTGCAAAAAACCCTGACTATTTTGGCAGGGAAAGCAGAATTTGATGACAGATTTGTAATTACCATTGTGAGGCACAGAACTAGAGATGTGCCTGTGAGGGAGAGGTGCCCTGTGCTCTTGGATCCTCCCACTCCTGGGAGCAGCTGGATCCACCATTGCACCCTCACCAGCCAAGAAGCTCTTCCTGCCCTGCCTTGTCCAAATTTAGCCTCATGCTGGTGAGTGGCCAGCCCTGGTTTGTCCATTGCTCTTGCCAAGCAGATGGCACTGGCTGAGTTTTCCTCACCTTTGCTCAGCAAGAGCTCTAATTTGTGTGTCCTTCTGCTCCCCAGCCAGAAGTGGCCATGAAGTCTTACAGGCATGTATTTATTCTTGAGACTTAGAAAGCTTTTTTTACTCTGACTGAGGCTGACTGACAGACTCAAAAGTTCCTGTAAGGCAATATGACAGAAAAATAAGAACAGACAGACAGACAGTAATGGCATGACCCTCATTTCCTTAGGAAATCAGGCTAAAAATGAAAATGTGACCTCAGACCCTTTGCTGAGGGCTTCCCCTTTGAAAGGCAGGATGAGAAAGATATACCCCGAATCAGAAGAGACATGTGGAGATTACTGTATTCTTGTGGCTGTATTAAAGGGGTCAAGAAGAGAAAATAATTGTGAATAAATTTAAGTCCTCCTAAATCACCATTATTATTAAGTTGATAATAAAAGTATTATTGTATTTACTTTTCAAAGGAAAAAAACCGTATCATGGTACAGTTACAACCAGAGAGGGGTACTTTGGGGACAGAATGCAGAGGATTCCCCTGCCCAAGGGACAGGCTGAGGCAGGGCTTGCAGTCCCACACTGGGCTGAAACCATGAAGCAGGTAAACACAACTGAGGAAACAGGCTGGAGTCACTGTCCCTTCCCTAGCTGAGGGATGCACACAGCAGAGAGGGGTCCCATTTTTGCCTCAAGTAACAGAAGGGATGTGGAGTGAGCTCAGGAGAGGAAAGCTCCATGTCCTACCCAGACTCCCCTCAACTACACTTTGTAGTAGCTCACAGGAAGTTTGTAACCACTTAGGTGGGTGTTGTGTATCTGCTTGACTGGACTTTAAAGCTTTGTTGAAGCTCTTCAGTCAATTCAGTAGTGACCTTGAGAGATCCTCTCAGAGGTGCTGGCAGTTGTGTAGTTGACACATTTCCATACAAGGCACTAAACCCTTACATATTGGAAAAGTCATTCAGTCTGTTAGAGCTTGCATGGAAAAATACAAATATTCATAAGGACAAGTGGGCAGATTATTCTCAGGGTATTGATTCCACATTTTGGTCTGCTGAAAACCTGCTGGTAAATAGACCTCCCTACTGCAGAGGCTGAGCAAGATGGCCATTTCAGAGGGAGGCTCTGGGGATTTATTGATTACACATGAAAACACTAATCATGGAATAGTGAAGATTGGGCATGGTGCTGCCACTATTATCTGCATAAAAAGGTAACACTTCAGTGTTGGGAAGCCAGGACATTTCAGAACACTAAGAGTAGGTGTCCCTTACCACATCCAGCAGGGCAGCAAGTCCCTCAGGCTTCTCCTTTTCCAGTATTTGGGGAACTGGAACATCATGCACATAATGTTGTCTATATTGTTGTCTATAACAAGTAAGTTAGCAAATATATTTTCCATACTAGATAGATACTGAAAATGAAACTATCTCCAGCAAACCTACAGAGTAATGTTTTCTCTCTTACTGGAAAACAGCATCACTTTGGGAATTTGAAATGGCTAATTGGTTTTCTATTTGATTCTTGTCATCAATTGAAGTTAATTCAATTAATTTCAATCAATTTTAAAAATCAAATTCTTGTAAACTTTCCTTCCTCCTGACATGCTAGTTTTGTCAACTGCAGCTCTCAGTTCCTTGCAGAAGGGATTCAACAAGGGGTATCAAGCAGCAGTAGGTCCATGAAGTATTTTACCAAATAGGGTCCTGAAGCATACCAGACCCTTAGATGCCAGTTTGGTCTGCTGAGAGAGCAGTGAATTCACTCCACATCTGATGAGAGGATTCAAATCATCAGTTCAGTGGGAGAATCTTTCTGTTGTGGGGATGAAAAGCTCAGGGGACCTCACTCATGCTCAGTGGTCTTGTAATTAAATGTTACACACTTGATGAGCATTACACTGCAAGCCTCAAGGCTAATTTACATGTTACCACCAAAATGTCTTACTTTATTTTGCTTGTAAAAATACTACACAGGCATCATTGCATGTCATTGCAAATGGTTTGTATCAATGATGCTTGGGTGACTCTCAAAATTACTAAAAGCTGTACATAATTACTATAAAAAGCCCTGCACAGAACCAATAATGCTTCCTCTACAGTGGCTATTTTATGACTAAGATGGCTTTCCTGATGTGACTGACAACGTTAGGGTAAACAAGCAGCCTGCCAGCAAATAAAGAATAGCTTTTTGGGGAAAAAAAAAGTAGTTTAATTCAATTATAGTATTACATATATCATTAAAGTGTGTCACTTTTCTGAGAGTTGCCCATAGTTCACAAGAGGAAGGCAGGCTCAGAGGAAAGAGAGAAAAATTAAAGTAAATAGGAGCTCATTGTAAGAATGGTGAGAGATATTATGTCAATATAAGGTATTTACAGGCACATTTAAATGCTTTGTATTGTAAAAGTTTCTTTTAGTGATTTGGGACACATGACTCATATCACTCTTTACTCAAGACAAGTGAACAGAGAAGAAGCTTGTCAAGGCTTTGGGATCCATTTAGCACATATGCCTTTATCAGTTTCATGTTATGAGGAACTTATTCCACAAATAACGTTTCCATGCAGGAATATCAGCTAGAATTAACTAGCTTTTCTTCTAATTCTTTCCTTCTTTAATACTGACTTCAAAGCAATGCTAGAGCACTGCAACACCATTTATTGGAATATATTAATAATAATAAATTACAGTTTCATTCACTGAATTTCAGCTCTTAGCAGAATAAACAATCTTGTGCAGATGCAGAAGAAAGGCAGAGAAATATTAGATGACTTACCAACAGTCTGCAGCAGGTGAGTGAAAGAATTAGATATAGAACCTTTGGCCTTTCTTCCAAATAATCTTGCCTGTATTTGTGCCACAGTAAAATGATTTTGCATATGTCCTGTCTCAGAAATATGAAAAATATATGCAATATGCAAAGCAGCCAATTGGACTGCCTTTTGGAATATATCATCATTTATGAACTGCGAATCCTGAAACCTAAACAGATTGTGTGCAATTAATTGCAAACTGTCAGAGACTACAGCACTTTACTGCCAATTTGTAAATAAACCCCACTATGCAAAAGGACTGAGACAAGTGAGGTGAGTTTCTGTGGATAAAGGGAAGACAATGCACAAATGCAATGCAACACAATTTTTACACTTCAGCCTTTAAGAATTTTGCTGACCCTGAAAGAAAATTGTATGGTGCAGAGTCATTCAGTGCAGCTAGGTTTCTCTGTAGGTAGATATTTCACATAACCTAAATGAAGAACTCCCAGCTTACTTGAGATGCACAAATAATAAAGAAGTTATGTGCGAAAAGAAAAATGTACTTTTAATTAAAATCTTGGAAAATACATGAGCATTTTTGTACCTTAAAGATATGCTGAATGATGATGTGATGTGCAAACAAAGCAGATTCCCTTTATGTCCTGATTATGACCCTGAAATGATCTTTGTTATAAATATGCTCATGCTGGTGGCTGGCCAATACCTGACTGGATTCCTTATCCGATGCTGTCTCGCTCTCTTTGTATCACTGCTGTTACCATCCTACCTCTCATTGTTCCCCTCATAATATTCAATAAATACAATATGTTTGGTGCCACTGCTGATCTGCTGAGGCAGTCAGTGGCCGGCCCAGTGACTCAGACTTGGTCTCAGCTTCAAAAGAAAAATGATGATGTCTGTCTTTCTAGGTTTGGACCCCTCTGGTGAACAGCATCACAAACGTGGTACAGACCTGCAGTAATTACTGGAACAGCAGTTTGTCACAAGCTGCCTGCAGCACTAACGGACAATCTGCTGCTGGATATCGTTAGAGGAAGGAATATGTAAGAAAATATGACACTTGTGACAGGCTTAACTTGGATTTTTTGTTTCAGGGGATGAAATGTACCTGTGGAGGCAATGTTGATGGAGAACTGGGCACCCATATTCATTAACTATTCTTTCCACCACTGTGGTAAAAATTACTCCAGTGTAAATAAGAATCTGGCCCAAGTAGCAGTGACAATTACATGAAGTGCGATTTGTATCTCCTCAGAAGTTCACTTACATCAGCAGTTTCCAAAACAAGTAGATTTAGCTCTTGAGGAAGGGGCTCCCTGCATATTCCAAACACCCTTCACACTGGTCATGGAGGGGGTTGTTGCAATGCTCAGCAAATCAAAAGCTCTCTTCCCCATTCCCCTGAGCCTTGTAGCAGGCCCAGAGCTTACTGCAACACACAGGCACTTGGCCAGTGCCCTGTGAACCTGAAAAAAACCCTGCAATATTAAAGTCCTCCTCTTGTGAAACAATTCTCTTTATTCTTTTTCTGCCCTAATCTTGTAGCACGATTGCAGTTCTACAGATGACACAAAACACTCAAGTCCATGGATGGTGAGGTAAATTCGAGGTTGAGAGAAGATGAAAGAAAAATTGGACTCTGAGTCTGATAGGCTTTGGATGGAACTTTATAGGGAATCAGGACACCAAAGGGTGCTCTTGTGAGGGGGAACCACAGGCCCAGCTGGCTGCAAAATTAGAAATCTAGAATTGAGAGGACAGAATTCAGTGTTTAACCCCAGGCAAATTAATAGGGACTTTTTGTTTCACAGCTTAATATGTAAACAATGTTGCTCCAATTAGTCAATGGAAGACATTTTGTTTTCTGTGAGATATATTCTTTCCTCTCCAGGTTAAGGTAGTTTGCNTTTTTTTTTTTTTTAACTAGATTTTCCTTGGCTCTAGGGACAGAGGGTTTCCTTCAAAAATGGCACAAACTGTTACGCTCCTCCAGCCTTTATTCACTCAAACTTTCAAAATCTGCCTGCCCACATCCCCCAGTTTGCTATTTTGTTTGTTGTACTGCCGGAGAGTGCTCGCGTTCCACCAGAAAGGCTCCCCAGGCTGCAGCTCTCGGATTTCCCCTCTCGAGTCCCCCTGCCCCGCAGCTTTGCTGCTGCCGAGGTGGCAGCGGAGCCGCTGTCGCCCGCCGGGCGCTCCGGGAGCCGGCAGCAGGCACCGCCCGGAGCCCCGCGGTGCCGAGAGCCGCACGGGACCGCGCCTCGGTGGGCACGGGGGCCGGGCTCTCCCCCAGAGCCACACACAACCCTTTAGAATACCCGCAGTGCTCAGAAGATGGAAATGTGCTGTTGTTATGATTTCAGCGAGCAGCAGATGAACACTGGACATAGTGACAGCCCCCGCTTCCTGAACAAACCCACTGAGCATCCTGAACAATCCAGCCTTAGCCCGTGACCGTGCTCATTAGAGTTATTTTGATGCACTGTGATGAGTGCAGAGATCCCTGTCCGTGAAAAGCAGAGTTCAGTAAGCAGTGTGCCACAGTGTCCATGTGCTGGCTGACACGTTTAACCCACAATTACCAGGCTAGGGGTTTTCAGACAAAAGTCAGGAGAAATTGCTTGGTATTCAGGGTTTTGTCCCCCCTTTCCCCTATTTCCACTGAAGTAATAATTTTCGGTTGAATAGTTTTAAGTTTTAATTTTATCTATAATTGCCACTGTCTTTAACAGTTCAACCCTATTCCTCTTACCTCTACCCCTGTAGGTGCTCGTGGAAATTGAGGAGACCTGCACCACCTGTGCCTGTTGCCAGCAGTGTCCCCAGCTCTGGTGAGGTACCAGTGCGTGGTGAGGCACAGTGATGGTATCCTGGGATAATAATGTCTATGTCATGTAGTGCTTGTATGCCACAAAGGTTTTGGAGGGTAGAATAGGGAGAATCTAGTATTTTCTTTAGAAAGAAGCTTTCCTCCTCTGTTGTCCCTTGACATCTGCCCCTCACAAGAAGCTTGGGGTGCAATGTGCACTTCTCTCCCCTACAACAGCTCTGCTCCTTTTAGAAAAGGCTTCCAGAAGGATACTGACAGTACTGAAATCCCACTCAGTCTGCTTGATTTTTAGCAGCTCTACTTGACCCCCCTGCAAGAACAGAGAGTTCTCCTGCTCTCTGGAGTAAGGTCCTCCATTACCATGTCACGAAAGAAAACAGACTGCTTGGTAGCTAAGGAAAACTGCTGACTTTAAACCTGAGATAAGGCTCTATCATTTACACTAATGAGCTCACTGGTGGGGACTTTGTAAAATTTTATGATAAAAAGTAGCTGTAGTCAGTGTTTGATGGAATTTACTATTTTAATTTTTTTTGCTGAAGATAGACATAACTACTAATCATTTTCCCATTCAAACCTAGAGAGAAATAAGTGCAGGAAGAACTGTCCCAGTAGAAGTTCAGAGATCTTGTAAGTAATCCATTATTATTAATTTTTTTTAACCACGGTTGGTCTAACTTATTCTGGGAAAGGCTATAGACATTTTTAACCGTTTGAATAACAAATAAGTTACTCAGAAGAACCCCCTTAATGAAATACTAATATTTCAGGATTTTAATTGTTTGTGACTTATGGTTACAAGTTAACCTCCTAGAACTGATAATCCTGTCAGATTTGATTTCTGATGGAAGGGTGCCCTGGGATGCACCCTGGTGTTGCCCTGTGGTAGTTTCTGAGCCAGGTACCACACATGCCCAATATGTGCAGTGAATAAGGGGAGGTGTCTAATAGCCTTTGTTATTGTAGACTGTCAGAGTAGTAAATGACAAGTGTTAAAGAAATCTCTTAGCTACTGTTGGTTACAAAAACCTAAACCATTCTGTTCTGAGCCAGAATAAATAAGTCTGGCTGTAGAGAGCAACCCCACCATAAAACTAGCAAAAATGGAAGAAAACAAAGGGGTGAGAGTAAGCATAGGAATAAAGATGTCATGTGAGCTATGACTGAAATTAGAGATTTTCNTTTTTTTTTTTCTCTTCCTTCTCCATTTGAGGTGTTTAAACTCCACAAAATCACTGGTTCAACACCTGGAAAATGTGACCAGAGATGCAATACAGTGCATGGACTCCATTGCCTGTGAGCACTCACTGCTGCATGCAGAAAAGAAATAAAGAAATAAGTGCTAATGAAATATTCCACATGGAGGTTGTCCCCCCTGCAGTGTTGTTTTCTACCTAGGCCAGCTGTGTTTCTGTAGTGCTGCCTCAGCCACCTCATCCTCTGAACAATTGTGGATTTGTGGCTTTAACTGATCCCTTTAACAGAGCAATTTGGGAAGGGGTGCTGGGGTGTGTGATAGGAACTAATCCTAAGGAAACAATGAACAGGGACACTTGGCTGTGGGTTTAAGGCTGCCAAAAAGAAAAGGACAGACAAAAGGAAGAAAGTATTTAGCAACCAGGATAAAACTGTATGGAATGGATACATGAGGGACAGCTGGTTTATGGGCTGTCACTGAGGTATTTTCCAATCCAAGAGTCCTGCAAGCACTAGGAATATGACAGACCAACAAAAAAGATCTGTGTGAGAGACAATGAAGTGGCTGAGAAGCTGGTCTTGCATGCAACTGATCAAAATTACTGTAACATTTCAAGAACACATTGCATTTTCCATGAATATATAGTCAAATCTATGCCTATTTATTTTTTGTCTTCATATGGCTCATCATGAGATTTTAATTTCCTAAAAGTTTGTCTACCTGTCTCCTTCCCTCCATCCTGCCATCCCTTTGTAGCCAATACGGAAGTGCAGAAGTGCTGCTCTTGCTGCTTTTTCCCTAGAAGAGCAGCCACTAGAGGGAAAGATGCACATGGAAAATTTCCCTCAGCACCTCTGGGGCTTCCCTCCTAAGTTTAAAAAAAATAAAAAAAAAAAAAAACAAGNAAAAAAAATTTATCCAGCATTTGTAAGGTGGTCCAATTTACCCTTTGAGATAAAGTACATTGAATGAGATTATTTTTAGTATTGCAGTTGCACCGTACATCATGAAACAGAGCCAAATTAAGGGCCAGGGGAAAAAAAATCATTGGCTAAATTACATAGAGGAGATTGGATTACCTGTTCAAACAGAGCTCTTAATTCTGTGTATAAATAGAATCCACAAATACAAGTGAACTGCCGTAGAAAATAAAGCCAGCCAACAGCCCCTAATAACCCTTAATTATTAGGAGTTTCAGTTAACATTTGGACAGCTTTGGTCTTAATTCTTTTAAGTTTGAAGAGGCAGCATGACCGAGGTGGCCCCATTTACAATTACAGTGAGCACACACACTGTTCCAGCCCGTGCTGGCTTTAGCTGAGTGTTCTCTGGCAGCTTGGGCTGGGATTTTGCCCTGTTAAAATATAATTACCTATCTGAATGGCAACTAATTTCCAGTTTGAGTTATTCCTTTGTAACAATGCGCTTGTTTTGACAGAAGTCCATGACAAGAAAAACACATCGAGCTCCTGATCTTGGCACCATCGCTCACTTTGGAAATTTTTGTACCCGAAAGAAAGTCTACTTGATACTCCATGCAAGTAATAAATTATCTCACATCAGTCAATACAGAAATGGAGATCTCTTGCTGTGCATGCCATAAGTAAATGCAGCTGTAAAACAGACATCTCAAGGTAAGACTGAAATTCAATGTTACTTTAAAAAAAAACCAAAACCAAAAACCAGCTTGATTGTGCTAGACTACACATGGACATTTACAGTTGTATAAACCAGAATGTTTAATATTTGTCTCAGGGATGGTGCTTTCAAATACCCTTAGCAGTGAGCTAATATTCTTCCCCATTTCTAAAGTTGGCCTATGTAATATATATGTGAGATCAGAAGTCAAATACTGTATTACAGACAGGCATTAGAATGCAGCAGATAACATTTATTATTAAGTTATATTAATAAGCTGTGTTGTTCTTCAAAATATACAAACCCCACTACCTGTGTAGCCCAAGGATCCTTCAAGAGAGAATATTTGACAGTAATTTACTGCTGCAATCTGCCACTTGGTTAAAACTGTGTAACCCTTTCCCCTTTGACCTTCTGTTTGTAACTAGCTGTATCCAACAAAAATTCCCACTCCTGAGACTTGAGTTTACCACAAATGTGAACTGCAAAAGTTGAATTTTTATTTCAACATTTTGTCACAATTTTTTTGAACATTAAAAAACATGTGATGACACAGGGAAAACACTAAGCTTATTTTGTTTGATATTCTCTAGCCAGAAACGAGATCCAAAAGTAAAAATCAGAAGTATTGTTCTGTAGAATGAAATGCATGATTAATGTTGGGAAGCAACCTGGTCTCATTTGACCGAATAAAATTACAGAAGGTTGAGACAGGAATATACACAAATGATCACCTGGCAGCTGTTGTTCAGGCACAGAGCTTGGAAAGCACAGGCACTCTCTGGGTGTCCATCCTTGGCCTGGTGCTGTTCTCCTCTGGCCCCCAAACCTGACTGAGCTGTTTTCTGTTTTTTCTCTGCTGACTACAACCTGCACAGGCAGGCAAGTGGCACGGCAGGTCCCAGGCCTTTTTTATTCTACAGTGTGGAGCATGACAGATAATTCTGCTGGATGGCACCCTAGCAGTGCATCTGCTCCTGCTGTGCGCTCTCTCAGTGAACTCAGCCTGCTCTTTGAGATACCTTAATTGCTTGCTGTGGAAGCTGAAGGTGACACCATAAGCTAATCACCATAAATACATGCAAACCTCTCTTCCAACAGCAAATCAGATGATTGTAGATAGAGCACAGTATGGATCAGCAAGAGCTGTTTTGCTCTAAGTCTCATTTTCACATATCTTGGGACTTTGTACAGAATCCCAGCAGATGCTTGGGAGGACAAGTGTCTTAAGTTTATATGGGCATATATAAGTCCCTGAATTGTTTTTTGCTGCTTATACTTTATAAACTAATATAGCAGTGAACAAACCGCATTTTCAGAATTGGGAACAAGCTGCATTTCATATAAGTTATCCCATTATGGACCAGACCTTGCATTTCTTACTCAAGAAGGATTAAATCAAAAGGCAAGTAGTCTGTGAAAAGTTGAATTTATACACAGTGAGCTAAACTCCTGCTAAATTATTCTCTTGAAGAAAACATAAAGGTTTCCAGTAGATTTCTCTGTACTTGTTTTCAGAGAAGCTTATGCTTGTCCCTCTTAGTGGCTTTCTTCATGATTGAAGCTAAATTTAAATGTGTAGTGAGACTGAGTTTTAAGGATGATTTTCCTAAAACAAGATTAAGGCTCACTGACGGTGTAATGGAGGGCAGGTAATGCTGCTGCTGCTTTGAGGCTAAACTGTATTTTGGTCTCTACAGATAAAAGTTCAGTACCTATGAGCTTTAAGCTTGCTTCTGTAAGAGGTAAAAAAACCCCAGGTTATTTTGGTCTCTCCATAGTTTTTTTTCTGGAACAAAATAAGCAACCTTCTTGTGATCTGAAAGGGATAGTAACCAGTCCTGAGGTGGTGCTTCAGGGACTTAATGAGAATCATTCAATTATTTATTTCCTTCCAGATTATTTCCAAGTTGTTAGGTTTTTGTTTTTCCTTTAACCTTGGGTGAAACATTAGGGGAGTTCTACAAACTCATAGTCTGTGGTCAATCTGTCAATACTGACGTCAGGGCTAGTTACCACACAATGGACAGTTCACATATTTTCACCATATCCACAACAGTTTTTTCTTAAAAGTAAACACCAAAGAGCTCTGCTTGACAAATATATCCATTTCAGACTAACATCTACAACATCTATTACAGTTTGTTAATACCTTGACACCATTTCCATTGTATCTCAATGACTATTGCCCTCTTGGATCTCAATGACATTGACTAACAAGGCAGTTTGTAATTAGATAGGGTAACTTAATTCCTGGC
Source organism: Chaetops frenatus (assembly GCA_013400775.1). NCBI lineage: Eukaryota > Metazoa > Chordata > Aves > Passeriformes > Picathartidae > Chaetops > Chaetops frenatus. Next base: position 171,094 of record VZTR01031752.1, on the reverse strand, counting down.
CCTTGGTAAGCATCTGGATTTGCAAATCTCCACTCCTGGACAGGGAGTTCCTTACCACACACCACTAATTATGCCATGTTCTTATATATCTGTCCCTACATCCTCCTGCTGAGCATCTCTTCTCTGTCCCCAGTGCGAGTCAGAGACTGTTGTCAATACAGAGAGAATCAGCCCAACTACGTAGCACTGCATGTGACATTTAATGAAAATGAAGTCAGGTCTAATTTGCATGGCAGGTGTTACTTTATTACAGCCAGAGCTGCAGAATCTGGATGCTACAGTGCTAGTCAAGTGTGCAAGACAGAGAGTCACTGACAACGAGGGTGTCTGGTACAGGAATCTTGGCACCCCCCTTGTCTGCCTGCCCACCTCCTGTGTGAGGTAAAGTGACAAATTTGTTCATTTTTCCCATTCCCCCTGTTCTTGTTCTTTCTGGTAACTCCATCCACCAAGCCATCAGAGCAGTCAAGGAGGTTGGGGGTAGCAGGCCCACCCAGCCTCCTGCCAAGAGGTCACCACACCAAACAGCTTCCAGCTCTGGCTGATCCTCCTGGACTCAAATCCACAGGCTACATCTAAAGAGCTGTATAGCATGAGGTGATTTACTTCTATCATGCACAAGAAGTGTCTTACAAGAGAAATACGTGAATATTTTTTATGAGTCATGTATGTTGCAAGAACATGTATGTTTTTTTCAGTCGAGCACTTAAAAAATTTAAAAGGGCAGAGTTGTGCTCCTTCAGTTTCCATTTCCCCAAATCATTTCACCAAAACTGACAAGAATGCAAAATGCTTATTTTCACTACTTTTTATTTCGTTTAGCCTTTTTAGTACCCCTTAGAAGTATTAATTTTATTTTAAAGTTTCTGATTCTGATTTCGGACTCAGTTAAGACTGTCAGCAGCAATAATACATTGTAAATCTCAAGTTCATGTCTTGAAGTAAAACATAACACACCTTCTAACAGGCTGTGGCTCCACCCACTCATTTCCTATCTCTCAGGAGAGCTTTTGTTTCTATTTTATTATCTCCCCAGGTCCTTTCTGACCACTGTCCTTCCCCTAGAATAATTTTGCCACTGCACTGGTTTCCAGACTGCCTAACTGCTGAACATCTAAAGTGCGGGGCATTTTCACCCTCCCTGAAGAGGCTCCTGATGCCATTGGTTCCCGCTGCATCCCATCCCCTCACAGTCAGCCAGTACGAGCCCACGGGGAGACTCTGATACTTCACAGACTGTCTGAACAACTTTACAGACATCCATTTAACTTAGCAGGGCGGTTATATGAATAAAGTTTTATTTATGGCAGTTTTCAGAGAAAGAGATCACTTTCCCGAGTAAAAAAACTTATGAATCACACAATCAGAACAGCACAATAAAATAAAGTAAAGCCTTTACCAAAATTCATAATGATTTGCACTGGAGCCCAGTTTTGGATGACATTCAGTTTCCCAGAGAAGATGCTACAAACTCCATAAAAGTTTTTATCTCTGAAGTTTAACTTTGTAAACAGATCTGCCAGTTAGAAAATAACTCTGCTCCAGTCGTTCGTTTCTTATCTCTTCATTTACAATCCCAGGTGATGATTTTTTGGCAGCACATCCAGAATGAACACTGACCAGACGTCCACCGAGCCAAAGCAATCTTTGCACTTTAGGAAACAACGCTGACCCTAAACCCGCGCTGGACCCATGGCGGGACAGGGCACGGAGTCTCGGCCGGGCGGGGGAATGTCCCCCGTGGGGTGCTCTGCCGGCCAGGAAAGGCTCTAGACGCTGTCGGAGTTTCTTGCTCGGGAAGCCTTGCTGTTTGTTCCTCTCCGGGATGCGAAAGAGGCGGCTGAAGAAAGCAGCGGAGCCTGGACACTTCTGAAAGGGGGCCCGTGCCATCCCATCCCTCGGTGCGCTCTCCTGAGGGAGGGGCGCGGGGTCACAGCCGGTGATGCTCTACCCCCTGCCAGCCTGCCTCGCTCAGCTGCCCCGCGGAAAGCCGCGGCCCCGCTCCGCCCCGCGGGCCCGCAGCCCGGCTTTGCCCGACGCC